>JAODOY010018749.1:0-25652 GCA_025399855.1 Forbesichthys papilliferus | reverse complement strand
CAGCTGGGAGGAGGCCTCGGGGAAGACCCAGGACTAGGTGGAGAGATTATATCTCCACACTGGCCTGGGAACGACTCGGGATCCCCCAGTCAGAGCTTTCCAAAGTGGCTCAGGAAAGGGAGGTTTGGGGTTCCCTGCTGGAGCTGCTGCCCCCGCGACCTGACTCTGGATAAGCGAATGAAGATGGATGGATGGATGGACATACCCAACGAACAAATACCCGAATAATCTAATATAAAGCAGCCAGCCCTAGTACAATGTGAAACATTAGTGTGTAACCTACACAAACTTATTTCAGGAATCTCGCTATTTCTTAGATGATGTGCTCCAGCACTTTCACAAACCTGCCGGTATAATATCAATGATTATGATAATATGATGTAAGCACGCCTCAATTCTTAAAGGGAATGGGATTGGTGTCTCCTGTTACGCCCAAAACACATCCACAAATAATGTAAGTCCAACCTTTTTGAACCATGCGCCCAGCGTACTGACCGTTTACCTGCGGTTAAAATAGCAAACGTGGATGAGGACATGCATTTTAGACCATGCACTTATGATTGTTAAAATAGGGCCCTATGTCTGCCACATAAACTTCCGGACAGTACAATTATCAATGTGGCCTTGAATTGTTGTTACGTCTGCTTTATGAGTTTGAAACACTCAGTTGGCTGTCAGTGTCAATATATTTATTTATTTTTTATTTTATTTTTTAACTTATGTGGATAGATGCAGTCTTCACATTTGCTTTACAAATACTGGGTTAACAATAAACAAATGTACATGCAGTCTATAATTATATTTATGTATATTTAGTTATGGTCAGTCTCAAGCTCACTTTATAATTCCTCACACAGTAAGAATATGTACATTTATAAATGCTTTATAAAAATGCAGTGCATATTTATAGGCCAATCAATCACATAGCAGAATGATCTGTTTGGAGATAAATCTAATAAAAAGCATCTACCGGTTGATGTGACATCAAATGGGATGCTCATAAACTAACTCATTAACACATTTACTTAACTAGCTAATTGCTAAAGAGCGTATGAAGGAATAAATGTAGTAATAATGTGATGTGCCCCGCCCCCACATTCTCCCCACACTTTGTCCCGATGCAGTGTTGCGTGAGGACTTCAGACAGAACCCTCAGGATACATTGGTGGCGGTCGGGGAAGTTGTCAGTCTCGAGTGCCAGCCTCCACGAGGACACCCTGAGCCAACCACCTACTGGAGGAAAGACAAGATCCGACTGGACCTCAAGGATGACAGGATAGCTGTGAGTTTGTCTTGTTATGATCTGCCCACACTGTGTGTCTGTCCACACAATCCCTGTGCTTGATGTTTATGTGTAGTGTGGACTATATATTGTGCTGACCACATGTATGTATGTTAGGATATGTGTCTGCTAAATTGTCTAATTGTAAGAGTACAGTATTAATAAATCTTTAAGTTGTGTAATTGCTATTGGAAACCTGGTGGAGGCGGTTTCATGAGACAGTCTGCCATTCCAGGTCCGCGGAGGGAAGCTGACCATCGCTAGCTCCAGAAAGACTGACGCGGGCGTGTATGTGTGTGTAGCAACAAACATGGTGGGGGAGAGAGAGAGCGAAACTGCCCAGGTATCTGTGTTTGGTAAGCACAATGTGAACATGCCCAGCCGGCCCCATTCAACACACAAACACTACAATGATGTGGATACACATCTCAGACAATGAGCAGCTGCATGTTCAGCATTACCAGAATACAGACTGACACACATGAGAACACAACAGACTCCACACTTTTTGATATTTTCTTGAGAGAGTAGGCTAAAATAGCAAGAGTAAAAAAAGAGGAATATTGGTGACAAATAGCAGAGGTGTTTAAGTAACACGGTGAGTAGGATATTGCTGGTTTAGCTACTCTAGGTTACCATTCCCCATTTTTAGTTTTTCTTTTCGGAAGACCTTGATGCCAGCATCACATTCTTGACATTCTTCCAGACAGATCCTGAAATTGGCATGAACTACAGCATACAATGATCAGTCATATGTCTAGTGTTGCCAGTCTCCCGTCCAGGATCTAATCTGACATGGTGACCAATGTGAGATACAAGTCATGTTGTCTGATCCTGGCATAACATTAAATACATATATACATACATTACATACATGTTACACAGTAGTAATGCATAATCAGTGGTGGTGTTTGACTGTTGGGGTATCACTGTACTCTACTGCATGTAAGAACAGGCATACAGGACATTTCTTGAGATTTAAAAACAAAACATATTGTTCATAATACTAAACATTACTCACTCCCACATTTCTACTTTTGTGTTTCTCTTGTTCTAATGTTTCTTTTTTATCTTGATGATTTGATGAACATGATTTGTGTGTGTGTGTGTCACACCCAGAACGCCCAGTGTTTGTGCAGCGTCCAGTGAACCAGGTGGTCCTGGTGGAGGAGAGTGTTGAGTTCAGGTGTAAGGTACAGGGTGACCCCCCGCCCACTCTGCGCTGGAGAAAGGAGGACGTGGACATACCTCGTGGCAGGTGAGGTTAAGTGTGTGTGTGTTAGGGTGTGTGTGTGCAGATGTGGAACTGACGTATGAGCCATTTCTACTAAAACATTGCACACAACGTGTATACATTATCAAGCAAACAAGCACCATTTACAGTATAATGCTTAATGTTATAATATTGAATTAACTCTCTAGATAGGACCCAGTGGCAGAAATGTAGACCGTGAGTATTAATGCAGGATGGTCTAGAGGTCTGGGTGTTGGTTCAAACCCGGTGTTGACCTACCTGTAAGCATCCTTGAGCAAGATGCCCTAACTCCTAACTGCTCCCGGTGGTTGGTCGCACCTTGCATGGCAGCAATCACCATCGGTGTATGAATGTGTGTGTGACTGTCAGGAAAAATAATGTAAAGCGCTTTGGATAAAAGTGCTATATAAATGCTCCCATTTATAATACTTTACTGACACTGTGGCTGTGTCCCAATTCATGGGCCGCATCATTTTCAAAGGCTGCATTTGAATCGAATGCGCCACAGCAACGTGACTAGGTTGCCTCCCGTTGAAGGCTCATTCAAAGAAAGCATGGGCTTCCTGCTTTTTTAAAATTGTATTTAATTTGAAATGTATTTTAACACGAATAGCTGAGCTTGGAGTTCCTGGTGGTGCTGCTGGACCTAAATAGGCTGCTACAATAAAGACCCTGGTGATCGTCAGTGGAGAGCTTAGATGTTGAGTAGACAGCCTATGTATTCTATTAAATCCTTCTGTAGCTGTAGTATTACAAAGTAGTATTCAGTGTTCATTTTGGCAGTAATTTTAGATTTCGTCTTAGTTTTTAGACAGAAATGCTTAATAGTTTGTCACATTTTAGTCAGACTGGGCTACTTTATTACCATTACACTGTCTACACTGTCTACTTCATTTGTTCATTTGCAAGTAGGACTACAACTTATCCCACGCAGAGGTAACGAATGTCAACCAACAATGGCCATGAGTGAGTCTGATTAGGCTAGCAAGAGCCAGTCAGACAGTAAATGTCTATCTAGAGTGACATCAAAGTCACATGAATTCTGATTTGACTTTGACTGAGATCGCATTTAAATAAATCAGATATGTATCCGATTTTGTACTACATTTAAAAGTGACCCAAATCGGGTTAGAAAATATCAGATTGCATATGATTTGTGCTGTTCACACTGCTGTGAAAAGAGCAGATCCAAGTCAAATCGGATATGGGCCAGATCAAAATGTTTTCTCTATTTGTTTACTTTTTAAGACTGGAATATGGAATGGATATGGTGTTCTGTCAATCTTCTACTTAGTCAGGTTGTTCTACTTTAGCGCAAAATGATAGTTATATCTGTCCATGTCTTGCCAGCTTACTATTACACTGCTGCAGTAAATATAATGCAGGCTGAGTTATTCCGCTTATATAGTTCTATGATTATAACACTAACGTTTTAGATTCATCTTTGTTGGACAATGTATGCTATTTCATTATGAGTCAGCGGGCCTGTTTCCTGTCCACATATTTTATATTTAACGTACCAGTGACGTTCAGTGAGGTTTCAGTCAGGGAGTGTCAAAATTTAGCGGGTAGTGATATAAAAAAAACACAATAACACAATGACTTACAATTACAATAACTTAAAATGACTTACAATGACAATACATGCTGAGGCACTCAGGTTAGTACAGGCTAAGGACATAACAGGAAAACAACAGTAGGCTACAATCTTAGCAGTGCACTACTACTGGTGTGAGTACTACTAGTATGTAGTACTAGTCCTGCCCTGTAACTCTATTTACAGAGTAATGCACAGTAGCTTCTATAAATGTTTTCTACATTTCCTGTAGTTTTACATTATTATTACTACTCCTCCAACTACTCGCCTACCTGTAGTAGGGTAGGCTAGGGCTGGACAATAATTAAATATCAATATATATCACGATATAAAACTTTTTCGATAACGGTGATATTACTTTTAAACTAATTTCCGGTATTTTGATAAGATCAGCCCAGTCTCATAAGATCGATGTCAAATGGTGATGTTTACGCAAAAGAGTTATACGTCACAATAAGGCAAATACAACTTTCATCAATATACTGACGTATCACAATTTCGTCAAACGTTGGACGATTTTCTAGCTCTACGCTAACACGGTCTCTATGTCAACACCACATGTTCATTCCCACGTCCAGATAAGACCACGGAATTTTCACGGTTCTACAGTATTCCCCAAAAAAAATGTCTCCCAGGGTCCCTGAAAGGTAACAAGGGCCTAAAATTGAAATGGGTTGCTCTGCTTGACGCCCTGTAGCTGCTCAGTTAATTTGGTGACATTTGCAGCTTTCAATCCCTGAGTAAAGCCGTCGCCCAATTGGGGTGCTTTTACATTGACCAAAATTGACCGATCCAGAACACGACTCCTAGCGATTAGGAACTGTAGGTCGAGGGGGGACGATCCTCCAAATGTCAGTCCGGGTATTGCCCGGAGACAACATATCTGAGTTTGGAGAGGATCGGACTGTCGGAAATAAAAAACAGCTAGGGTTAGGGTTGAACCTCCAAAATCTGATGCAATAGGTCTCTAACTTGTAGTACCTGAGACCTATTTGAAATATAAGGCCTTTTTCACAAATTTTCCTTTGCGGACAACCTGGAGGGCCATGCTTCGGAGGGTGCGTACGGAGGTCCCCCGAGAACCGGCTCACCGATTTTGGGGCCTCTTTGCTGTTCAAGGGGCTTGGGAGGCCCCTCCCCATAAAAAGTCTGTTACAATGGGGTGCTATATGAATTGGGAATTGGATTGCCCGATTGAAATGCTTTTACATTGTCCCCGCCAACGTTGTTCAGACAGCGTTTCGGGGGTCTTCCTGAAACTATGGGGACACTGAAACATAACTGGGCATACAACTCGACGTCCTGTTTCAGGAAAGTGACATCTCAAAGTTCTGACTTGCCCATGGGCAAAAAGGTCCGAAACGCAGCCCTCGAAGAAGCAGTCGGCACGCCTCTCCTCAGGGCTTTTCCAATGGCCGCCTTTACCCGCAGTCCATGTTTCGGGCCGATCGGGTGACGGGAAGTGACCCGTTGCCGTATGCAAGAATGTGGGTGCACTGTGAGAACAGAACTGAAAGAACCCGAATTGGGCAACCCTAGATGTTTTTATTTTTAGGCCTGTTAAATGGGTTGCTTAGGTAAGGTCTCCAAATGACCACCAAATGTTTATCCCCACATCTCCATGTGACCACTGCATTTGCACGTTCCCAGAGTGCTAGGCAAGTGAACCTCAATTGGTTTGCCCTTATGGTCAAGAATATTGTCTAATTCAGGTACACGTCATTTGGCTGGGGCACATTAATGGGTAAAATAATATCTGTTAATATCTCAGAACATGAATTAGATTGGATTCTGAAATTCAGGATTCATCACATGTCCTTCACTGCCAATCTATGGTGTAAGTCTGGAGCAGATTTCTCAAAGTTGTGTATTGACAAAATGTTCAACTTAAGTCCCAAGCCTTGAGGCAAAAATGCACTTTGTCCAATCTTCACCAAACGTCCACCAGTTGTTGGAAATGACTAGGAGGGCCAAATATTAAAGTTACATTGTTCTTTTAAGTTTCTAGCCTGAGATGGGCCTTAACAGAATTTTGCCAAATTCAGGTGCACCAACCCAATCAAGTGGACCTGAATTGGGCAACCCATTTCAGATCCACTTCATTAGGCCAGTGCACCTTAATTGGGCAAAGGGATGTCCTTCAATATCTTACCTAAAGAAGCTAGTTAGAGGCTGATATTCAGGATTTTGCACCTTTTTATGACTGCCTATTGATGTGTGTAAGTTTCAAGCCGATCACACAGATTTCTGTTTTACATAGTTGAATTTATTTACATAGCCCCTAATCACATTGCATTCTTAAAAGGCTTTACAGCCTATATTTCACATGGAAACAAACAACACCCCCTTTACCTGCTCCTTCCCCAGGCAAGGAAGGTTCAATCTTCACTAAACATGCACTAGTTGTAGGAGGTCCCTTGCTGAATTTACATGCTTCTGGGACATTCCTAGCCTGACATGGGCCCAAAAGGAACATTGCAAATTTGACGATTGACAAAAATGATCAAATTAATAATTTAAAATGTAATTATGTTAAATACGTTAACATTGTGACGAATTTGTTTTTCGTCATTATTAGACGTTTACATATTTTGCACAAACGTCCATATTTGACGACGATCAATGAAGATAAGCTATACATTTGTCACTGAATGACGGGCACAGCAGTCAGCTCGCAGGGCTCTTACAGTGCGACCATTTCACTCGCAAATGCAACAAAAAATCTTGGTGTGCAAACATGAAAAAATATTTAGGCCCACTTTGTGAGAGTGACTTCTAGCCACTATGTTTGCAGCTCAAAATTGCGCATTGTTCCGAAATCCCCGTGCACAAGGACAATCATGCGGCGCGAACTGGATACCTGTTCCAAATGTGGTTCCACTTCCAACAGGGTGAGTGCGTAAATGTGTTTATTGTTACCATAACTACACTCCATCCATGCATGTTGAAAAGTGTGTTTAGCTGTTCAAATCGGGTCTCTCTCTATATTTCGGGTTTACTGGTGGAAAAAATGCCAGCAAACGATACATACTTGTATGGTTAGAGGTGGATGTGCGATCACGCCGCCAGCCCGCTTTAGCTTTTGTGCATTTACGGTAAAGACCTGTGTTTACCGTACTGTCACGTGAAGTTACATTGTACGCCATCACAATATTACAATCTCTATTGTACAGTAAAATTATACATCCTTTCATATGCTATTAATCTAAATAGGAAGTTATAATATATCTGTATAGCTGTAGCGCCGTGAGAGGCGAGGCGAATGCAGACTAACAAAAACAAAAACGAAAAGCAACAAACTGCCGAACGAGCCAACACGGTTGAACTTTTAATCAAACACAAACTCAAAACAAAACATAAACAAGCACCGCAAACAGGTGTACCGTACACATTGTGGAGCCCCAACCAAACAGGCGGCCTCCACGCCACTAGGGGCAGTGTACCAGGGACGGTACTTCCCCTCACAACTGCTCCAGGTTTGGAGAGGCACTCAGCTGCAGCCAATGAGGTAAACGAGGATAGTATAAAGAGAAGAGGAAACAAAGGAAAGGGGAGGAAGAGAAAACAAAGATAAAGAACAAGAGGAGGAAAGTAAGGATTGAAGACTAAAAAAGACTTTGCGTCATTAACAAACCCGCTCTCTCTTCCACCAGAACCACAGGAGAAGATATACCCAGGGGACCAAGCAACCAGAACCACCGACTCACCAACGATACTGACCAAGGAAGAAAATATAACTGAAGAACCAAGTAGCCAAAGCCGGTACTTTCACCTCCTCGCCGTGCGCTGCGAAGGCGGTTTGCCACAACATCCACAAAAAAGGCACACGAAACAATAACCCACACCCCTGTCCCAGTAGTCCCCAGCCTATATGCCCTCAAACCCACACGGCTGAAGGCAATCGATCTAATTGCACGTGTGGGTGTGAGGCGCTTGGGACGCGGACAGTCCTCCCCTGATCCTATACCACCCCGGCGAGACCAGTGAAGCGTTACAGTACCCCCCCGCAAGCAAGGCACGCCTCTCGCCGGTGTAGAACCCCCCTCTCCGGGGCCCCTGCAGAGCCCCGGTGGGGCTCGGACAGGCGGCCAGAGCCAGTGGTGGATCTTGGTCGGAGCCCAGGCAGGTGGCCAGAGCCAGCGGCGGAGACGAGGGCCCCGTGGCGCTCGGGCAGGCGGCCAGAGCCATCGGTTGAGTGGCACTTGTGAACTTGCGAACCCCCAGCATGGAGTTGGTCCCCTGACGCGGGGCGGCCCTGACGGACTCCCGGCTTAGCACCGCTTGCCAATGCGGGGCGGCTCCAGGGGACCCCCGGCGTGGAGTGGCTCTCGGACGCGGGGTGGCTCCGGCAGACCCCCTTCTGGGCACTGCGTACCAAAGCAAGACAACTGCAGCGGACCCCCGGCGCGGAGCGAGCTCCTAACGCGGGGCGGCTCCGGATGCACACCAGGGGCGTGATCTGAAGGCGGCTGTGTCGACACAGCCGCAGAATCGGCGGTCGACTGAGGCCCAGCAGCGGGATCGGGCGGCAGCTGAGGCCCAGCGGCGGGATCAGGAGGCGGTCCCCGCGGACTCCCAGGGTGGAGCGGGCTCCCAATGCGGGGCGGCTCCGGCGGACCCCCGGCGTGGAGTGGCTCCCTGGCGCGGGGAGGCTCCGGCGGATCCCCGGCGTGGTGTGACTCTTTGACGCGGGGCGGAACCCCGGCGCGGCACTGCTTGCCGGCGCGGGGCGGCTCTGGCGGACCCCTGGCATGGAGTGGTTCCTTGACCGGGGGCGGCTCTGGCGGACCCCCGTCGCGGCACAGCTCGCCGACGCGGGGCGGCTCCGGCGGACACCCGGCGTGGAGCGGCACCCTGACGCGGGGCGGCACCCTGACGCGGGGCGGCTCCGGCGGACCCCCAACGGACCCCCGGCGTGGAATGACTCCCTGACGCGGGGCGGCTCCGGCGGACCTCCGGCGCGGCACTGCTTGCCGGCCCGGGGCGGCTCCAGCGGACCCCCGGCGTGGAGTGGCTCCTTGGCATGGAGCGGACTCCCAACTCGGGGTGGCTACGGCCCGGAGGCAGGATCAGGATGCAGCCCAGAGGCGGGATCGAGATGTGGCCCAGGTGGTGACGGAGACCATGGCCAAGCCTCGGGCTCCAGCGGCGGTGGCAACAGCCAGGCCTCGGGCTCCAACGGCGGAGGCGGCTGCGATGGACACCCGGCGCGAGATGGCTCCGACAGCGTCTCGGCTCGGGGCGGCTCCGATGGACCCCCGGCGTGGCGCAGCTCGCCAACCCGGGGCGGCTCCAGCGGACCCCCTACCAGGAGCAGCTGTGGCATGGAAAGCCCCGCGGCGGAAAGTCCTGGCTGGGGCTGCTGACGCGGGGACGTCCCTGCTGACGAGGAGGCCGACGGCTGCTGCTGCGGCTTGGCAGGCCCACCAAAGGAGTAGGCCGGCTGGAGCTGCTGCAGCGTGGAAGGACCAGCAGAGGAGTAGGCTGGCTGGAGCCGCTGCGGCGTGGAAGGCCCCGCAGAGGAGTAGGCCGGCTGGAGCTGCTATGGCCCAGAAAGCCCAGCCGAGGAGGAGACCGGCTGGAGCTGCTGCGGCCCGGAAGGCCCAGCAGAGGAGGAGGCTGGCTGGAGCTGCTGCGGCCTGGACGGCCCAGCAGAGGAGAAGACAGGCAGTGGCTGCGGCCCAGCGGCGGAAAAAGGATGCGGCTGTGGCCCAGCGGCGGACCCCTTGACGCGGGGCGGCTCTTGTTGATCCTTAGCGAGCAGCGAATCCCTGACGCGGGGCGGCTCCTGCGGACCCTTCGTGAGCGGCGACTCCCTGACGCGGGGCGGCTCTGGCGGACCCTTCGCAAGCGGCGACACCCTGACGCAGGGCGGCTCCGGCGGACCCTCTGCGAGCGGCGACACCCTGACGCGGGGCGGCTCCTGCGGACCCTCGGCGAGCGGCGACACCCTGACGCGGGGCGGCTCTGGCGGACCCAGAGCGAGCGGCGACTCCCTGACGCGGGGCAGCTCCTGCGGACCCTCGGCAAGCGGCGACTTCCTGACGCGGGGCGACTATGGCGGACCCTCGGCGAGCGGCGACTCCCTGACGCGGGGCGGCTCCTGCGGACCCTCGACGAGCGGCGACTCCCTGACGCGGGGCGGCTCTGGCGGTCCCTCGGCACAGCCCCCAACCAACCCAGGCCAATGAGCACCCATGGTCCGGTGGGCAAGGTCGCCTGTAACAACGGGAGACTCACCATGCCCAAACACGGACCAGAGCAGCTCAACGAGCTCTGGGTAGTTATGGAGCTGCACCTCCTGGTGGTAAAAAGCCGCCCCGGCCCACTGGAGAGCTCGGCCCGAGAAAAACAGCACTGTGTTCCGAGCCCACTGGCCTATCTCGAGCCGTTCTGCCACGTAGTATCTCTTTGCCTGCCGGAGAAACGGTCCAAGGGAGCCAGGCGTGCCGTGGAAACGAGTGGGCGGGGACACACGTGCGCCGCTCCGAGGCGAGGCAGACTAACAAAAACAAAAACGAAAATCAACAAACTGCCGAACGAGCCAACACGGCTGAACTTTTAATCAAACACAAACTCAAAACAAAACATAAACAAGCACCGCAAACAGGTACCGTACACATCCACAAAAAAGGCACACGAAACAATAACCCACACCCCTGTCCCAGTAGTCCCCAGCCTATATGCCCTCACACCCACACGGCTGAAGGCAATCGATCGAGCATGTGTGGGTGTGAGGCGCTGGGGACGCGGACAGTCCTCCCCTGGTCCTACCACCCCGGCGAGAGCAGTGAAGCGTTAAAATAGCCTAACTTTTAAAGATCCATTCAAAATTAGTTTTGCTCAAATTTCTATATTCTAATCTAGCCTAGTTTTGCTAGTTGTCCTTCTCTACCACATTAAATATGGAGATGTTTTTACATGAATGGGGAAAAAGTGTGGAAAAAATGTATGTGACCATGTCACAAGCAAATCTACTTTAGCAGATATTTTATGATAGGTCAAACCTTATAATGTAGGCCTAATATTATCTCATTTGTCAAAAACCAAGCCATTCAGACATAATACTATATAGATTAACATACAATGAGAACAAATTGCAAAAGGTGGATAGTTGCAAAATAGTTATGCTTGGTTTGAATTTTGACTTTGCTCCCATATTTTTGGCTGCACTCTACATTTTTGTCTGCGCTCCTAAATGTTTTTAACTTAAAAGCACGTTTGCTCCTTGGGAATAAAGTCAGTGTATCCCTGCCAGCTGTATTCAAGGTGAACAGAATAGAAACTATGTGCGTGATGACTTGCACTACAGCCAGTGCAAAGCAGTATGGGCTGTTTTCAGGTGCCAAATCATTTTACACAGTACAGTCTGTAATGTATTCTGTGGAACGTCTAATTCATGGGACCACAGTGCTAGTCACACGCACACCAGAATGTTACTGACACTTGCTAAAAGGTGAACATTCATTTTTATGTTTTTAAATCTAAAATTCTAAAATATTCTAGTTTTATAGGAGGTTTCATAGACTTGGCATATGCATTTTTCAGAAGTTTTTAAGTACTCCGTTGTGGGTGTTCTTAGCAGATATTCTGAGGCTTTTAGTGTTTATATCATTATTGGAATTACATCGTATCGACCGAAATTATTAAGTATATCTTGATATAAATTTTGGCCCTATCGTCCAACCCTAGGGTAGGCATATTTAACGCCACACCAAAAAGAACTGCATCATTCTGCATCACTGCAACACTGTGACCCGATGAGCAAACGTAATGCCATCGAGGCCATTTATGATAATGCATGTTAAACGTAAAACATTGCAAATAAACGTATCGACCAGTATCACCAGCCCAAGCACTACACATTCCTGACCACACCAGCACAGTGAGCAGAATGATTCATTTACACACTTGCTGTCGCTAAAGTTGTCTAGTTCATTCTAATTTCTTTGCTACTCTAAAATTATTTTCCTAGCTAGAGCTTGTGCATGACAAGTCTCCATCAATTTGAATACCGCCTCTTTTTGAAGGTGGTCTAATTATCACTTCAGTACTTTGCAGGCTTATCGCAGTATAATATCTCCCTTAATTATATTGTTTTTGAAAAGGGACATGCTAGTGGCTCTCAAAATAGCTTAATTTCCAGCCACGTTCTATGACTAGCAGTAAATAATAAACTATTATTATAGCACTTTCGAGAGGCCAAGAGTGGTGAGAGTTTTAAACCAATGGAAACAGTTTATGACCTACGTCACCATCTTTAAAAAAAGCAAACATATTAAAACAACAAAGTCGATCTAAAATGTAATGAAATAATATGATGTAATAATGAAGCATGTGCACACAGGCTCACAGAAGGCTATCATGTTATTTTAATAAACATATGCTATAAAATCCATGAGGTACATATGTTTAACCTCCCTGTGCCAAGACAAGCTCCACTATTGTAGTTCTTAATATTCACTATGCGACATGTAACATGTTTTATTTGCATATTACAAAACATCTTGCATTTGCAGACAATCCTGCAGAGACACCATTACAGCTCAAATACAATATAACAGGTAGCTTGCCGAGTAGCATCATCCGCTGTGTCTCTGCGTTGCGCTGCAGCTTTGTTATAACAGCAGCCATAACGGCGTTGCTGGCTGCCTGTCTGTTTATTGGACTCCCTTGTCTGTCGGCTGGCCTCTGCCTCACTACCCCTTGACTCCAGAAGCATGGCCTACTTTCACATGTGCCTCGCCTCATTTCCCTCCTTCCCTCCTACGCTTTCGCTCATTCTTCTCCTGAACCCACGGGCCTCCTGGGAAGCTTGTAAGTGGGTCAGAGGAGTGCCATGACTTGAGTGTCTGGACGGACCCCCACAAGTCCTGGTCAATATTCACGCCACATATTTGACTGAAATCCCAATTTAACCCAAACCTTCTCTTCTGCCCACCATCTCCGAGCTTCTGTGTCTGTCTGGACGGTACACTAAATCCCAGTGTTTGGTGCCAAACACACAACCCCCACCCCCCCAAACACACACACACACACACACACACTCAGTCAGACTACAGGTTTTAGATGCTTGCTGATTCTCAAGGTGGGAAATACACCAAATCCAACTGTTTTACTGCCCCAAATATGGTGGCAAGAAATGAAAAATGAGAGACCGCACAGGGGTTGTCTCAAAGCGAGCAGCCACACTTAACAAGCAGTCAGCACAGCATATATTTCATTTTTTGATGGGATGCATGCAATAATAAATATTCCATCTGGATATAGCTAGCATTGGAAGAAAGTAAAGTAACACTAGTTACTGATTACTTGACTTTTCAACACACTCTTCATCACAACACTTACATTTCAAAACAATGTTTCGTTTTACACTTTCCTGTCTGCAATGGTAATTCTTAATTGATGGCTGATTGGCTTGTGTCACTGATTGTTAGACAATTGGTCCAGTAGCCAACCAAACAGATCCCTTCTGTTTCTACCGATGTCGGGCATGATGTATTATAGGCTTTAGCCATGGTGTAATGCAGATGTTTCTTAAACAAATGAACCTTTTATAATCTTAAATGTACAGTCCCTCTGTCTAATCTTTCTGGCTCTTGAGGTTCAGTAGTTTGATGAACAGCTTCCAGGAAACATGTCCACATAAATTCATATTGCTTAATTTCCTGAATCTTAATGGATTTATTTATTTCATGACCAACAAAAAGAAGACACGTCTTTCTGAAAGTATTTTTGTATGCCCATTTTTGCCAAAAATTACACAAGATTTTAAATTAATTATACACATAAATCAATGGCTTCCTTTACTGACTATGTTGACTCTCTCTCTCTCTTTTTCAATAAGTATGTACATGTGCATATTGTGTATAGCACACACCCCACGTCACAGTGGGTGGTTGGTTTTCATAAATATTGAAAAAGAGGTGCAGTCAGGGTTGCAGCTGAAGGCACCTTTCATTTTTCAATGGCTTCTTTGCAGCGTAATTGCCTAGTTTTCCTGGCTGCATAGCAGTGTGTGGGCGGCAGGGGGGCTTAATTGCTTCTAAAGCTTTTCTTCAGTCTGTCAAAAAAGACACCATGTTGTCAATGCATCCTCCAAAGATCAACTCACAGCCCCCTCTATCCTATGGCAAGTGTTTTTCATTATTTATAGTTACAATTACAGCAAATTGTATGTTCCTAGCTAATTAAACATAGACATTTTTAAACGTGTGGTGTACCGTACTGTCTATTGGCTAAAAGGGGGGAGTTTAGTACGGGAGCTTTTGAGGGAGCAGCCCATAGCATTAAAGGGTGCTATGTTTTAGTTTTGTTCGAGTCAAGCAAGCTTTTTATAAAATTACTGACTTCACTTTTAAACCCACTATTGGAGGCTATAAAATAGTTTTTTCATTAATTTTGCATTGCATTCCAAGATGATGTAGAACTTTAGCATACATGTAGGGATCCAGTTTACTAAGCCCTACCTGCTACTTGTAATACTTGTAACTGTACTCGTATGTCACTTAATGACCTAATTGAAACAGAGCTGTAGGTGCTAAGTGGCTGAACTCTGACTCCAAGGTATGACATCAGATATGAAAAAGAGGATTTCCTGCTCCGGATAAAGAAGGCTTTGGCCAGCGACCAGGGGACCTTCACCTGTGTGGCTGAGAATCGTGTGGGGAAGGTAGAGGGTTCTGCCTATTTAACCATCAGAGGTGAGTTACAGTAGACTGACAAATAATGTCCAGAAAGCTGCACTGTATGTTTTAACCAGCAGTCGCTGAGGGTAATACCTAGCCTGGCTCCGCCCAACTATTGCTTTCAGTTAAATGTTTGCTGAGATTATAGTCTGGAAACTCTGGTTGTTTTAGTATTTACTCTGTCACCTGGATGTCGGACCAATCAGTGACCAGTTGGGGTTGGAGCGTGCAATGACAATGGCAAGTGCGTGTTTAAAAATGGTCGTGTAGCTAGATGAAGCAATACCAACTGTGTACTACTGCTAATTGTGCAATAGTTTCAAAATCAGATGTCTACTTCCAGTAGGAGGCAACAACTGCAAACACTTCCCAATGGAGTGTGTCCAACACCAAACCCTATTCATAAAGTGAATTTTTGGGTTTGGTTACACCAGACTAGGTATTGCAGTACCTGCTGTCTACCATAATCTTGAACTAGCATGGTCCATTAGATGTCAACAATGACATCCATTGATTTTCTGGTGTAAAGCAACTTCATATGCATACAGTAGCATAGCAGCCAGGCCCATGAGTCTATTGACCATGGATGGGATTTGCTGTATTGACATTTTGATCCATAGGCTTTATGCGCAACCGATTTCCGCATTCTGTATAACAATACGCACCGGTTCCGGTTAGGTGCTCTAAGGGCATAAATCTGCATAATTTTATTTAAGATGCCTCAAGGAAGTACAAAAAACTAAAGTTATCGAATTGTGAACTATTAATATGCAGTTAAACGGTTAAAAAATACTTTGCATTGTAAAATAAATCCCATCCAATCCACTATTTATAGAGCACATTTTAAAACAACTAGGTTGAACAAAGTGCTAACATCACATAAGTACATAGATAAGACAAATAAATGTACACACATTGAACACCACAACAAATAAGAGCATCATGACAAAATAAAAACTCAAGCAGATTTAAAAGCCAACAAGTAAAAGTGTGTTTTCAGTTGTGATTTAAAAACGGGAAGGCTAGGGGCCATAAATATAATCTTAAATCAACATACAAGCATACGTAATCTATTCTCTGCTGCGTGTCTGTATTTATCATGCCCACCAGCTAAGACTAAACTGTGGACTATAACCTGTATAAGATAACATGGCTACTATGCTACTGTATAGCATCTAGCCAATAGTAGCCTACCGTATTAAGCATCCAGCTAAAGATACTGGGTACTGGATAGCTGATACGACACTGTTCGTTCGTTGTACAGTATGTAAACAATCCGGAGCAACACAGCCTGCCTGATCAAGCTGTACTGCACAGGAACATGTTTGTGATTGCTTAGCTTGTAGAACATCTTCTTCTTTCCTTTTTATTGTTTAACGAAGGTTGGCATCCATCTTATTGGAGCATTACTTTTAAATAATTGTACAGTTCTACAAGTGTAATTTTGTACTGTTATCAGCATGACTGTTATCACAGGCAGACACTTGTTCATTCTAAATTTAACTTTTAAATTGTCAGTTGGCTAAAGAGCATCTGTTATCAGTAATAATTATTTTTCAAAATGACCACTGATTACCCAGAAGTGAATATTACACTGTCAGATTGGTTTAAACTACTTTTGGTTACTACCTTCTCCGTTGAACTGAAGCAATTAGATCTGTTTTCCGGTTTGGTCATGTGACGTTCGACATAGAACCTATTGGAATTTTAAATAAAAAGGTTTACTCTTCTTAAAGCTAAAAACATTAGCTGTACAGAAATGGGTTAGCTGTACAAACAAATAGTTTATTTTAGCAATGTATGGTACAATGGATGTAATACAACATGAGATAATCAAATCAAATTCAAAATTGTAAATACTACAACAACACTATCACATATCACTATCACGTATTTCTGTCTCACACGCATGCTCAATTTACACACACACACTCTTCACAATTCTAGCATATTGGAGTATCAATGTCATGTGTATTCCTCAGCAAATAATAGCTAGTGGACAGCAACAACACTGACAGAGCAGAGCAGAGCTAAAAGCAGAAGTGATGCTGTCATATTATAAAATCTAATATTTGTATTGGTTCAAGTGAAAAAAACATAGCAGTGTATAAAAATGTATTGGAATCATATCTTCTGCCATAGATTCTCACTATTTTCATCCAAAGGCTTTCTGTCTATATCATGTGTCATATATAGTGTTACAGGTAAGTCTGTGGATCTCTCATATTTGCTAGCAGTTGTCGAGTTGACAATGCCTACATAATGCGTCGTGGCCCTTGGCCTTCTCCCGCTGTGTCCCATGATCATGTACCCCTATGGACATCCCGTAATTCATTACTGATCAGCCTATGGTTCTCCTGTCTGCGTGCTGTGCTTCTCTATGTTGGTCTATCTGTGCTCGTCTATGTGTGCTGGTCTCTCTGTGATCGTCTATGTGTGCTGTTTGCGTTCCATCTCACTGTTGAGTCACCAGCCCGCCCTGTTGGTGAGTACAGCTCATTCCATGCTGCATGTGTTGGTCATTGACACATACTACCAGTCTACAGTTCACCATGTTATTATTTAACATTGTTGCTGTCCACCCTGCCGCTCTGGGCACTACGTATGGATTAATTAATTGATGGATTAATACATGTATGGATGACAGGATGAATGAATGGGTAAATCAATGAATGGGTTGATGAATGGATGGAGGAATGGGTGTTGTGGTCTGCTTAGTGTATGAGCCTCACAGCTGCTGTGTGTGCTCTGACTTCAGAGGCACCCCAGTTCGTGGTGCGGCCGCGTGACCAGATCGTGGTGCAGGGACACACTGCCACCTTCCCCTGCGAGACCAAGGGCAAACCCCAGCCTGCCGTATTCTGGCAGCGGGAGGGTAGTCAGGTGAGCCTGTGTGTATGTTTGTCCTCTGTGGTTAGACATCACTTCACCAGGAACCCAAATAACTTTCTCCCTTTATTAATGTAATTAAGTTTTGAAAGATGGCCGGTGACCAGCTAAATGGGTTTTGCCAGGGGGCAGAACAGGGTCGTGTGCCACAGACACATAATGGAGTAGTCATTAATCATCAATCTACACAGCGCTCCTCCACCAGCTCACTTCACAAGGAACAACAATAATTAGCTGTATTATACTCATTAGATATAATAGGAAGCAGACTATTCTGTTTCCTTGCTCATCTTTACTTCATCTGGGAGAATGGACTCATTGCTATGACCCTCCCAGCAAGTTAGAACAGCTGCCTCCCTGTAATTCAGAGCTAATTTACATGTCCTTTATCTGTTACTGTGCCAACAGCAGTCCTCATGAATGGTAGTTGTGTTTGAGTGAGGAGGTAGTGTTTTTTGTTCACCATTCTATGTAGATACTGTAGGACGAAGGAGGTTATATATACTATACTGTATAGCACAGGCCTGGCCCAAATACAATATTACAGGTTTCCAATTCTCGTTAGTATTTAAAAACAAGTGTTTGAATACTCGTTTTCAATACTCCATTGAAATCACTCAATATGTTTCATAACCTGTAAAAATCCAAGCGGACATTCCAGACTGTTTACAGATTATCAGGACTGTTTGTGCGATTTCAATATGTGCACACGACGGTACTGTAGGCTACAATAGCAGGTACAATCAACGCCCATTTTGTCAGACTACATACTGTACCTCAAATGTTGAGTTAACTACTACTCACCTATAAAGACTCACAGTAACCACCAATAACATCCACAAATAACTCATAGTCCACTGATCAATCACAGTCAAACATTATTTTTTTATATTGGCAAAGGTCCAGACAATCAAAATGATTTAGTCCAAAACGCGTTATTACAATAATAATCAATTATTCGTGGCCCCAAGCAAGGCTTGCTTTAGGTCCCGCCCAGTCTATGGTGACAATTTTAGTGTTAGGCTACCACAGTGTTAAATTCTTGTTATTGTGTTAAGACATTCGAGTGAAAACATTTTCTTACCTTCTAGTAGACATGACTGCAGAATCTAACCATTCTGGCTTTAGACTCAGCAAAAGCTCTACGATCTACGGACCTTCTGCTCAATAGAGATCATTGCTAAGCCATTTAGTCTTTCCTGGGACATGGTTTACCGCAAATGTTTTCTTAAGCTTCAGTGACAGGTAAAGTTAAGAGTAAACGACCATACCATACAACTCTAATATATTCTCCTTGTAAATGTAATCCAAAATTTCTGATGGAGATTAAATGTGATCTGGAAAAACAACAACAACTCCCCTCACTTCAAGAAGTAGGTATTGGCTGTCAATGTCCCCTAATGTTTTCTCCAGGTTCCTGCACAACTCCTCAAGTGTGTCTTCCTAAATGGCTTTCTTCATGTTATCCAAGGAATATAAAAATCCAAACAAAAAAGAAAACATCCACTAGTGAGAACCTCTAACTGACACTAACCAACACTGAGTCAACTAGGTGAAGGAAGAAACCTGGCTTAAACCACTGTTCTGGTGTGAATTTAATGTCATCTGTGCCCTTATGCTCTTTTCTGTCTCTTCACTGGGAATGTTGTGTTTACCTGCATTTTCTCAGCTATGTCTCTTGCATTTGTCTGAGCTGAGGAAAGTCCATCTTCCCTGTATTTCTGGAGAAATCACAATTTACCTGATATAACACCTTATACCAGATCACAACACAGATTGAACCGCCATGTTGTCAGCTCCTTACACATGTATTGTGATAAAGACAGTGTCTTTCCATCCTTTTTCTCTGCGGGTATCTCTGCAGGCATTTTCACGAAGTTCTGTTAAGCCTCCACAATTTCTGGCATTTGGTAGAAAAGTGCTTTTACACTGTCAATACGACATTCGCATCTTGTTGTTGACAGGTTTTTCACTGTCAGCTTTACATGATGTAGTAGTATTGGCCATCGCTGTGTTGAAGAGCTGAAGAGGTTTGTAAAGGTGCTGAAGAATGCTAAAAAAACTCACAGACAGAACAGATGATAGCTGCGTCAGCTACGACAAGGTTGACTGTGTGACTGCAGCAAGGAACACACATTGCCTTCTTGTTCAGTTCAATCACTCTTGCCTGGACTCCCTGTTTGTGTCCCATCATATTACTCACATCATAGGACTGTCCACAACAGTCTGCAATGTTCAAAGTCATGGCATTAAGCTGCTCAAGGAGAGTATTGCAAAGCACTTTTCCTGAGGTATCAGCAATGAAGCCAACAAAATGCTCTGAGATCGAGGCCCCGACAGATGATTTACAGTTCACAATACGTACAATACAATACAATACGTACAATAATTGTTCTGTGTGGGGTAATATCTGGGGTAGGGTTAGGGTCAGTGCATACATTGTCTTTCTTTCAAAGAGCTTGCAGCAAAAACAAAACAGTTTATTCAGTTAATACTAATTCTAACTAGTTATTAGGTATTTTCTTTCCATTTTTCATTTTTGTTTGGTAATTTTGTCCAGTAAAACGATGTGGGACTTTATCGTTGTTTTGTGGGAAGTTATAAGATTTTATTTGAACTGGACCCCTCTTGACAAGTTGACATCTATCATGATCAGTAAACTTGTCTGGTCAAAGTGCGGGGTCGTCCGATAAAATGACAGTTTCACGTACCAACCCGGGATTCATTTCAGATGATCCGATGTGATCATCAGTGCCGGTAATAGTAGCAGCAGGTGCAATCTTGGAGCTACCGGTATCCGCTGTAGCTGGTACAGGAGGTAGATCTGTGGCTGTGCTCTCCGTGCTCGCGCTGCTACAAGCGGCTGCAAAATGACCACCAAAATGACCATCTCCAGGCCTTCCTTCATCTTTTCACAACAGGTTTTCAAGAAACTGGTGAGCTTCGGGAGCACTGTCCTGGTAATTTTGTCTATCTTTCTTTTTTTTTTTTCTTTTTTTTTTTTTGCGCACCGCTAGGATATACCCTCTTAATTTAGCAATTTTTTTTGCAATTGACGCGCTGGCTGTCACCTAGGCCACAAGTCAGTTATCTAATTACGGTAGATGAAAAGTGTCATGATCTGCTCGCAGGCGGGTGGTCTATTAAATCTATATAAAATACATATATTAATTAATTTATACTTATGGAAAAGTTTATTTTACTTTTTATTATATTTAAATATAATAGTAAATAGTTTGATAGCACTATTATGACATATTATGATGTATGATTTTAATAAAATGAATAACCATATTTAATATAATTAATATTAAAATCAATCAATCTGAAATATTAATAATGTTTGATATAAGGGACTCTTGTTTCTTTTGTACATAAACACTTAACCACTTAACCACAAAAATATGAATGTATTAATTTAACACTATGGAATACATATTAAAAACACAGCATAATACTAAAATACCACCATATAAGGCATGAAATATGCTTTAGGAGTCAATATCTTCATGTAAATTAGAAGATATTAGAAGTTTGGACAAGTGAATGACTTAAGAACTGAACACTTAACTACCGCTAAGACTGGCTGTCTTAGCGGTAGTTAAGACAACCTTAGCCTATGCTGCTCTATTAGCCTAACTTGTCATGTGATTCTAACAGGGTAGGAGTTATAGAGAGATGAAAGAGACAACCAGATGGAAGGAGAGAAAACTCGAGAAAACTTCCATTTGCATGGAATATTAACACATACCAGTGAGCATAATACAGGACCACTTTCCTGGTTGACTGTCATGGGAGTGCGACGGATACACAGAGGCTTTCCTCCAAGGACTCTGATGTGATGCAGTTGGCTGGGAATTCCCTCTGGCCCCTGGCTGACGCGGTGGTCGTGGGGTGTAGCTTGGATCTGCGTTAGTAGTTGTTCGGCCTCCGATGAGGCCAGGTGCTTTTCTTATTTGATGGAAACAAATGAGTCTGTGTCTCAACTCACTCTTCACTTCCAAGTGAATGGCAAACTTTACTCTGATGAAATATGTCTGTCTGAACTGGTCCACTTTCAGTTAGTGGAAACTGTAGTTTTGATCTCATAACTGATAAGTCCGTGTAAACTCACATCTGATGTAGGAAGGGCCTGTTTCCAAACAGTATAATACATGGCATATCAAAAAAGTGTGGTATGCTATTATATATAATAAATACTAATATATTAATAAGTAATACTAGTAATTAGTAATACTAAAGGTTAAATTATACTTATTTAGTTAACTAACTAGTGTGTGTGTTTTTCTTCCTTTATGGAATGTGGGGATTTAGGAATATGTATGTGTCAGAAGGTGGGTCAGCTCTTCAAATGCTTCTCTTTGGGAGATTTGTTTAAGTTTAAGTAAAAAGCATTTAAATGTGCCTATGTTAGTTTTGTCAATAACAAAACTTCCAGTATTTAAACCATCATCACATTCTGAATTTTGAAACACCAAACACTACATATTGGAAGAGGGGTTAGCATTATTTAAACACTATCATCTTGTGATAAGTGTTAAGCTTTTAGCCATACTCTCTGTAGAAAAGAACAAAGTCTCATAGTATTATTTTGTTATGACAAAATGTGACATTGTACAGACAAGGCACAGGGTGTTTCTGTGGTTTTATCACCCACAATGCTTACGAAAAAGAAAAACATAATTTTAGTCCAAAAGTTGTATTACTTTGGTATAATCCAGATCTCTTGCCGGTGCCGAAGGATCACTACGTCATTCTGGTATGTAGTTCAATAATTTACAAATGCAGCTCCCAGTTCTTTATCTCACACACCATATTTATTTAAGCCTTTAACATTGTCTAGCCAATCAATATACAGTATAGTCTGGGAATAGCAAGATTAATTTCACCTACTCTTGGCTCCTGGCTTCAGCAAGCAGTGTCATGGCACCCACTACATCAAATATGTATTTACAATTGAAGGTATACAGTACATGCCTATTACCTGACCAGCCTGCTTAACACCATACTAATGTTAAGCTCCCCCTTCCACTATGGTCAGGCAAAAGCAAGAAGCACTGTACAATGAGTGTCCAGGTGGGTTTTTCTGTTGGTGCCAAAAGGGAGGTGGTTCTTGTTCTGACTGTTTGAAGGTGGTCCAATCATCTGCTATATTATGGTTATATTATGGTTGAGCTATTGTAGAAGAGGAGCACATTTAAACAATAGCCATGTCTCAGCAGCATGGTGGAGATGGAACCTAGATCTCACGCATGTGATTGGGCATAGCAGTCGTGCACATACACACCCCCTCACAGGGCCCCACACACGCTAGCGTTGGCTTTAACGTCATCTCTAACCCGTCTCCAGGCCCTGCTGTTCCCCAACCAGCCTGCAGAGGGCCAGAGTCGCATGTCAGTGTCTGGGAACGGCCAGCTGACCATGACGTCTGTCCAGCGTTCTGACGCAGGCTACTACACATGCCAGGCAATCAGTGTGGCTGGCAGCATCATGACCAAGGTCCTGCTGGAGGTCGCAGACGGTGAGGCACACACACACACACACGTTCAGAGGCACACACGTACGCATGCACGCATACACACACATGTATTTATGCACAGAGGCACACACGCATGTACGCACACACACATACATACGTGCACACATACACACACGTTCAGAGGCACACACGTACGCACGCACGCATACACACACATGTATTTATGCACAGAGGCACACACGCATGTACGCACACACACATACATACGTGCACACATACACACACGTTCAGAGGCACACACGTACGCACGCACGCATACAAACACATGTATTTATGCACAGAGGCACACACGCATGTACGCACACACACATATATACGTGCACACATACACGTACGTACGCGCACACACACGTACGCACAGAGGCACACACAAACGTACACACATGTAGGCACACACGTACAGTACGTACGTACGCACACACACATGTACGTACGTGCGCGCAAACACACGTACGCACACACACACAGAGGCAAACGTACATGCACGCACGCATACACACACATGTATTAATGCACAGAGGCACACACGCATGTACGCACACACATGTACATACGTGCGCACACACACACACACACACACGTACGTACTCACACACATGTACGTACGCACAGAGGCACACACGAACGTACACACACGTACACACACGTACGTACGCACACACACATGTACGTACGTGCGCGCACACACAGAGGCAAACGTACATAAGCGCACGCATACACACACATGTATTTATGCACAGAGGCACACACGCATGTACGCACACATACGTACATACACGCGCACACACACGTACGTACACACGCACGCAGGTACGCACACACACGTACGTACGCACAGAGACACACACACGTACGTACGCATACATACATGTACGTGCGCACACACACATATGTACGCACACACACACAGAGGCAAACACGTACAGGCGCGCGCGCGCACACACACACACACACGTACTGTATGCACGCATGCAAACAGTACTGGTTTTGATTTTAAAGGGTTTTCCTTGTGCATAGCAGGTAAACCAGTCTTTTGATATGCAAGTGTTTATGCGGATCTACAGCATACAGGATGTGGATCAAATCACTGTGAGATGGTGCACACACCCACATGTTGGTGGATCTAATGGAACATTAAGCACATTAGAGGCTATTTGTCTGCCCACACCTTCACTGGCCGAGAGGTGCCCAAGCGCTATAATGGCCTGTTATCAGTCAAACATATAGTGGGTTTTCATTATCACCTGCTTGGCTGCAGTGGATGTGCAGCAAAGGGCCGGACCAGCTGAAATGAACGCTGTCTCTCTGATAGTCACTTTACACTCCTCCATGAAGCTTGTCAGCTATAAGTGATGCGCCGAGGCAGGCGGGAAGCTGTTCCACACCTCTGCTCCTCGTCACACTGGATGGATGGATGGATGGATGAGTGGCTGGATGGATGGATGGATGGATGGGTTGATGGGTTGATGCATGGTTGGGTGGATGGCTGGATGCAAGGATGTCATGAGCCCCCATGATGGAGAGGAGGAATGGGGGGGTGACCAGAAGCCTTGTAGAAGAGGAGCAGAGAGTTTGGGAGGGAGTATATGCAAGGAGACAGAGGGAGCCAGATTGTGAAGCGCCTTGTATGTAAGAAGGAGAGTCTTAAAGTTTATACAAAATTATACAGGAAGCCAATGAAGTTGAATCCGAATTAGTGATGTGATCTGTTGTGCTTGTATTGGTGAGGATTCTGGCAGCAGAGGGGGGAGTGTTTAGGTGGGTTTGGTAGAGATGTATAGCTGGGTGTCGTCAGTGTAGCAGTTGAAGTCAACATTGTGATGTCTCATGATCATGCCCAAGGGTAGGAGGTATATGACGAACAGAACATATGTATATGTGTGTGTGTGTATTGTTGGAATTTGGGTGGTGTCTCCTCACCCAGTTCCAACATGTTCATTTATAGAGTTTAAGTAGGAGGAAACAATGTGTCAAAGTTGAACAAAATCAGCTTTAATATAATAATAGTAGATCAAAGATACAAGACAGAGCCTCTGGGTCCATTCTCTTCCCTGACCGATAACATGCAATATCAATAATTCACAAAGAATGACAGACACATACAAAATGATATGCTCACATATTTGGAAATATGTGAGGGGTGTACTCACTTTTGTGAGATACTGTATATACACACATACACACACACACACACATACTGTATATTTGTGTGTGTGTGTATATGTATATATGTGTGTGTATATGTATATATGTGTGTGTATGTATATATATGTGTGTGTATATATGTGTATATGTATATATACAGTTGCAAGAAAAAGTATGTAAACACCTTGGGATTACGTGGAGTTTTGCATGAATTGGTCATAAAATGTGCTCTGAACTTCATCTAAGTCACAACAATA
>JAODOY010018731.1:0-25655 GCA_025399855.1 Forbesichthys papilliferus | reverse complement strand
GCTGAAAAAAAGCTGCAGTGATGACACCAGCGCCTTACTGAAAAGTTACGATATTTTCAACTAGAAGCGCTCAGATCTGCCGCACATAAAAGGCGGAGCGCTCTGAAAAAATAGCTTTTTCTCTTGACTACTGTATGCAGTCACACACGCTCTATCCTTATTGGGATAAATTGAAAAAATACGCTGGCGCTCAGAAAAAAGCCCTATGTGGACACGGGCTATACGACTTTGCACTACAGCTCCAGCCAGTCAAAAGTTGGGGGTGCTGCAGCGCCCTCAGCACCCACCTTCTCTCGCCTGCTTTCTTAGCTTGTAAAGTGTATTAGAAGCATAATCACTGCATAGAAAGAGCATAATGTCTTGCCTATTCAGGTTTCCTTCTGCTCCTTTGTGTAGATGTGTGTAACAGTACGGATTTGCCGGAGCTTGAGATCATCAGTCTGTTGGAGGAGCAGCTGCCAGTCTACCGGCTGAGGGCGGACACCATCTTTGGCTACGACCATGACGACTGGCTGCACACGCCGCTCGTGTCCCATGACTCCCCTGCTCTCGACCTCACCACCGAACAGATAGAAGAGACCCTCAAATACTTCTGTGAGTCACTCTTTCCAGTTCCTGCATGTTGTCAATGAAATCTGCTCTAAATTCCTTCTTTAGTTTATAATAAGCCCGTCCAACACATTTTGCTTCTTCCATTTGAGTTCATCCGCTGATTAAGCAGAAGTAATGCATTTTTGTTCCACTGAACTATTGCTGAGCACATATTGTACACATGTAGCTTGTGAAGTTCTGAACCCTTATTTTGATGCAAACAAGCAGTTATCGTTTATTTTGCTTTAGGTATCTGTGATTAGATGTTGACAGTGGAAAGAAAGGAATGTGACTTGATTTACTTTTCATTACGTAGGCTTGCATAGCATTGCTTCTCACCTTCGCTGCTTGATCAATAATTGTGTCTGTTAATTTAGTTAATTTCATCAGATAATTTACATCTAACTATTGCACTTTACACAAACTTGCATTTATCCAAAATTCCATGTGACATCATACAGTAAACCCATTGGAATTGTGCTCTGTTGGAATAGTGCTATTAGCATTCACCGGGGACTTTTATTTACTATAAGCATCATTACATATTTGTCTAGCTGCTAAAATAAGATAAGAGCTGATTCAGACAGAGCATTTATGTTTTTTAAGTATATATAATATATAAATAAATACAACTTAATTTACACATAAATGGTTTCTTCCATTGTCTTTTTTCTTTCATTGTACAGCATGTTTTGGAGAAATGCTTTTTGTCTATTAGAGGGTTAGGTTTGGGAGTGCTGTTTGTTGCCTGTGTGAAATGTAGGCTCATGAAGCCCTTTGAGACTAAGTGTGATTAAGGGCTTTAAATGTGGATCTGACAGCTGGTCAGGGTTGCCACAACAAACATACCTGCTGGGTGACACATACCCAGCACACACACACAAACACATACTCAGCACACGCACACCCACATATACCCAGCACACACACACACACACGCACACATATACCCAGCACACACACACAATTGGAGTGTGCCTGTGTTTGTCTTTGGCCCTGGCTGACTTTTACTGTATGTCAGCTGTAACTCTTGTGAACAAACAACAATGCAAGACGATGTGAAATGAGTGTTGTCCCGTCAATTAAGTTACTGGTTAATGTGCAGGTCTACTTACAGTAACAGAAGAGGCAATTTAATTTGCTGTATCAAAACACAATAACCTTGTACAAGCATAGCAGATATCATATGTTTCTTACTGTCCAATATAATCTCTCTCATATTACATTTAATATTTACCTAAAATCTTGTCTGTGTTACATCTCAGATTCTTATGAAACTATAATGGGAGAGATCTTTGTTCCAACATGGCCTCTAGGGGGCATCCCATCCCACCACCTTTATGTCAAATGACAGATTAATGAGATTGCCACTGGCCATCATGGCATACAGTAAATGTCTCAACTACCACTGAAATGTTACCTTTTGTGTACGTATATTATTTAGCATCACATGACGTTGTAATGTTTCACTCATGTCTAGTGTGCCAGATGATTATTTATTAATTTAATATGCGACACCGATACAGGCCAGCCAAGCTGGCCAATCAGAGATCAAGGGTTGCATCATGTTGTGATTACATCACACCCACATGGCCTGAACTGAACTGGAATGGAGTCTGATTTGCAGATACTAATATTAGCAGCACAATATTGAAATGATTTATATTCATAAATGTTATGAATCCACTCCCAGAATATGTGGTTTATTACAATGCATGTCTACAGCCAGCTGGTTCATTTGTATGCATGACTTTGAAGCTTTGGACTGATAGCTATTGTTAGCAGTGTTACCCTTAGGTCTTTCAAAAGGCCTGTATTTATTGCCAAGTAAAGTTAATGCTATGCCAAGAGAATAATAATGGCTTCCTTGTGTGCTATAGTAATATTCTTCAATCCGAGGTTGCTGCAAGGAAACTGTATGATTCATAATGTGTTTTAAATGTGTGTAAAGTCCATACGATTAAAAGGTAACAAATATAAACACAAAACCTGCATCTAACGTACATCTCCCCAGGTCTCCTATTTTAATTCCATAAAGTGAACTATGATAATATCTCAATTATACAACATACATTTGTAAGCAAAGAGAGACAAATAATGGTCTGAATGAAAACTGTAGATAATTCATTCAGATTGCGTGTGTGTTAGCATGCTAGCATGCTATCGTCATTTCTGCCAACACTACACCGCTTCTCTGCCAAGTTTTTTCTTAACATTCTGCTCAACCTTGCTGGAGTCTGAGCCTGTTACTATAGCAACTGCACAAGAGCAAGGCAGGGGAGAGGAGGATAATGAGAGAATCAGACCGGGAGGAGAGCGATGACGCTGACATGGGGGTGGGACCATACTACCCGATCCCTCCTTCAGATTGGCTGCGTGGGTCTTCCCGTCACACCCATTCCTCTGAGTCATCGTTATCATTTCTGCTGCAAAACCCGTGACTGCTGCTGCACTGCCTTTTCTCTCTCCGTCTTCCTCTCCCTGTCTTTCTTTCATTTATCTCCACCTCCGTCACTACAAGAGATGCCGGTCCATGCTGGGAGCTAGTGTTGTCAGCGCGCAGGATGTTTTGACGGAGGAGACGGGGCGAGTGGTTGACCTCCATTACTCAGCCTTTGTGGCAGGGATATTAAACAATGGATTAGCACACGGGTTGTGAACGCAAGACTGATGTAGACATGAAGAAATGAGACAACAGACACGGTCAGGCTTGTTGAAGCAGTGCAAGCCAAAAGGCCGGTTCACAGGGAAAATGGGGAGAGGTGCGGAGGAGAGCCCGGTGTAATGAATGAACAGCTATCCAATGGACATACTTTTCTATACAGTAGGAAAGGTCGGCCACTGGCACACACGTCAGAGTGGCAAAGCATTTCCGGATCAGGTCAGGTGGGAGGGCAAGGTGTTGAAGAGACCGTCCCTCGTGGCGGCCTGTAACTTCACGGCAAAACGAGACCACACATGCAGACAAAGCTGCGACGGGAACAGGAATGCTGCTCTTGATGTGACGACACCAGCGAACCAAGGATGGTGGACCCTGACGGGTAGTACGTTCCAGTCGGACAGACTTTCTCTTCACAGTGAATGTGGAACAGCTTTCACCTGGTACTAGGCATGCTGGGATAGGCGCTTGTAAATGAAATGATCCACTACCCGATGGTTGAAATAACTGAGCCAACTGACACGGGCACTCTGTGAACGTGGGAGAAGCCTTGATGACAGCTGGTGGCCTCTCATGTAGATTGGAGCTTCTGGGATGCCAGTGATGTTGCAGCAAAAAATGCTGGGACGTGCTAAACAACAGATTTGTCGCCCAGTGAATTGAGCATGAACAGGCGAGACCAGACCAGAGGTCAGCGGTTTGTCAAGGCAGACTACTATGAACTGGACTGGTACTATGAGGAATGTACAGACGGTAAGGGAAACATCAACTAAAAGCTAGTCAGGCTTCTACACAGTTACATGTATCGGGGTTGTTAAGTTAAAGTGGAAGGTATTTCACTACTATTTTCTAGAACTGAGCTACTGACCTAGGCAATGTGCTTATTATAAGGAATGTAACGGTGTCAAGTTATAATGCAACAATAATGGGATACCGTTTGCCTTTCTTAAATGTCTACTTGCTCTCCTCTCTGTGAGGGCTCGGGTTTGGCCATTAAACACTTTGAGGCTGAATGGAAATGTACTTTATCAAGGGGCAATAAAGTTGGAGAGTGGGAGATTGAACATTACTCACAAGCATTTTTGCTGTGACCAGTTAAATTAAAGCTGCACAGTACATCTAAAATTATAGTATAACATTTGCCTGGAGAGAGATATACCACTGCTGTATTTATATGCTGTAGGATTTATTGATTCTTTGCATGGTTACATAACACAGTGAACCAGTGCATTACACTGTGGCCTCACTGAAAGAAGGTTCCGCGTTGGAACCCCAGTTGTCCCGGCCTTTCTTTGTAGAGTTTGCATGTTCTCCCCATGCCTGTGTGGGTTTCCTCCGGGTGCTCTGGATTCCCCCTCTATCAAAAAACATCTCAGGTTCAGTCTCCAGTCAGTGCTGTTTGACCGGTGACGCTGGATTCCATCTGGAGTTGGTCCCCGAGCACTGCACAGCGGCTGCTCACTGCTCCCTTGAGGGATGGGTTAAATGCAGAGAAGGAATTTCGCAACATGGATTTGTATGTGACAATAAAAGCACCTTTACCATAACAGTTTTTGATGGCTCAGTATTTTATATTCCCTATCTTATATTCCCTAGCTCTACCAGAGCTTGCGAAAAGTAGAATATGAGCCAGTCCTATACACTGCCATGTCTTGTATCTCAATGTGTGGAAAAACATTTATGGTCAAATAACCATTGTGACATTGTTATCTTTGTGTTGGGAATCTTACAAATCTATCAAGAAACATATTTTTGTGTTATTCCGAGATGTGTGTGGGAGGGCTTTGGACTAGTTGTGTAGGAAGTTGTGTGTGTGTGTGTGTGTAGCCCAGTGATTGATTTATCATTCTGCTCCATCTAGTTTTCTGTCAAATATTTGCTGGTACATCCAGACACTATTGAAAATTACAGTGTGGATCAATTAAGGACAGTCAGAACAGACATTAGAAAGATGTCTGGTGACCACCACGTTTTTGAGGTGCTTTTTAAAAAGTAATTCCAACAACTTACTGTATTTGTGTTTCACTAAGAAATAGGGTAATGTGAGAGTCTGGCTACTGTGATTAAAATAACCAAAAAACAGTGTTGTGGGCCCTGTTCTGCGTTCCGTCAGAGTGGATGATGCAGGGCATTCAGGGATGCCAGGGCTTTAGAATTGGTCATGAACCATGATAAAGTTTAATGTGATCAATGTGTTTTAGTTGTTGGTTGCATCTTTCAGTTGATTGCTTCTATTTATTCAGATTGAGGAGACAGAATCTCCGCCATGTCTAACTGTTTCAAAGCGCTTTCATAGGTTTTGTCATATTTAAAGACCGGGTCAATCATTCTTGAGAACGCTTGCTAATTTCGAACTAAAATCAAAATGTATTCTCTTTATTTTTTTACATTTGACATATTGGACTAAACTGTGGACACATTGTATATTAATGAAAAGATTCATCGTGGAAGTGGGTCATGACCGAAAGAACTAGATAGGTTTTCTCAGGAGAGTGGCGGGCGTCTCCCTTAGATAGTGTGAGAAGCTCAGCCATCTGTGAGGAACTCTGAGTAGAGCCGCTGCTCCTTCGCGTCAAAAGGAGCCAGTTGAGGTGGTACGGGCAAATGGTATGGATTCCCCCTGGGCGCTTCCTTAGGGGGGTGTTTCATGCATGTCCAGATTATATCTCCACATTGGCCTGGGAACGCCTCGGGATCCCCTAGTCAGAGCTGTATAATGTGGCTCGGGAAAGAGAAGTTTGGGGATCCCCTGCTGGAGCTGCTGCCCCCGCGACCCGACTACAGATAAGTGGATGAGGATGGACGGATCGATGGATATATTAATGAAAATGTTCAGTAGCCTCTTTTGTTGCCTGCAGCACTATACTGCACCTTGTTTTCGCAGAGTTTCCATAGCAACAAATCAAACAGAAATGATAAGTTCTGTCTGATTGCCGGTTGGGGGCTTTCAGAACAGTCCCAGAAGCGTCTCAGTCAAAAAATAGAACTGCCGCCTATTTTATGCAGAGCCAAGCGGAGAAGGACACCTCTGGGACTCTCCTAGGGCGCTTTGGTAGTTCACTTGCATTGAAAAGAGCTCCGCAAAATTGTTTGTTAGAGGCAGGTGTACATCTATTAGGGTGTGCTCTGCTGTGTCGTTACCGTAGAGACATGGCTGGACTGCACCATCTGCTTGTCACTAGAGGGAGTTGAGTAGAGTTATTTTCATTGTGCCTAAGCGCCACCCTGGTGACACGCTGAGCCTCTCTACATGCCTGGGTTGTACCATTATGGCTATGGTAAGGGGGGGGGGAAATGTGTCTGTGTCATTGGAATAGACCAGATAGGTGTGTCAAGGGGCCAATCAGTCAGGCTAGTGGGAGGTGCCAGTGCTGTAACTTAGCCACAACACTAGACACACACACAGTAGGAAACGCATGCCGCAAACACATCTCCAGGTAAACATTAGACATGGGTTGGGTGGGGACCATGGCGACCTGTCTGTGGACTGGTTAGACCACTGGCTAGCGGGAACATTTGGCTGTTGAAGATGGAAGGTTCTCCTGGCGCTCAAGGCAGCCTGAAGTCTGTTGAACTGGAAGAGGGAGGAGAAGATGAGGGAGAAGAGGAGTATGTCTGTTTGCCCACCAATGGAAAGACAGAGGGGGAGGATGAAGAGCAGCTAGTTCTGTTGGAAGGTAGTCTGTTGTCTCACTCACCTTGCCATTGCTCCTGTTCTGTGTTTCAAACTGTGTATAGTTATAGAGAGCATTGCTTTTATTACAGGTGATACTGTAGTGGTTTTGTCCTAGTGCACTGTTACGGTATGTGGTGCTGAGAAACACAATATCGCATACAGCAGTGTTTCTCAATCCTGGTAATCCTGCCCTGCGTGTTTTAGATGTATATCTGCTCCAACACACCTGAATGATATGAATGGGTCGTTATCAGGCTTCTAATGACCCATTCATTTGAGTCAGGTGTGTTGGAGCAGGGAGATATCTAAAACATGCAGGACTGAGCATAAGTGGTACTCCAGGACTAGGTTTTAGGAAAACACTGAAATATAATAATAATAATAATAATAATAATAATAATTTATTATTATTATTATTATTATTATTATTATTATTATTATAGCACTTTTCATACAGAATTGCAGTTCAATGTGCTTAACAGAGAGGGCATATATGTACAGTTGTGCTTCCCATATAGAAATAGAGAAACAACATGAATAAAAATGTACATTAAAGTCAATACAACACTGGCTAGTTGTAGCTGCTGAATAATGATAGTAACCATAGCGCTTGACTTAAATGCTGTGTATCTGAAAGACAGATATTCCATGTCCAGATGTGTTTGTTGTAAGACCACTATTCCCTTTATGTTTATGCCAGCTAGCTCTCTCCAGCCACAGGTGTAGTAGTGTAGACTGTTACACAATGGTTCACTTACCTGGTGGTTTTACATGTTCAAACATGGGCTTGGCTCTTTGTCCACCTTGTCTGTAAGTTATAGTACCTGTGGGCTACAGTTTCAACAGACATTTCACAAAACCCAAGATAGTACAGATTAGGCTATTGGTTTGTTAGCCCTCCATAAGTGGTTAAATGCTAGACGGATAGCTTGCATGGCACACAGAATCACAAACATAGATTAACATGTTGTATGACTGCTGGTCTATTGATTTGACAAATGCTTAGATATCTGCTACGACACTGTCAACAGACACAGGCTGGTAAATGAGACATTTAACCTGGGTGTACCTGTATTAAGGGTGAAAGGTGAAGCATTAATGTTTTTCTAATGTTATCTTTGGATACAGCATTAGATATCGTACGAGGGTGGTTTTAAAACTGGTTAGTCAGATGTACTACAGAACAACACGTCCGCAACAATACAGAATAACCATCCCTTTGTGTTGTGTGCAGCATTTAGGACTGCACATGCCCTCTCTATTCACTGTAAATAAGTGTCTGTGTTTGACCCTTGGTGTTGCCTGTCTGTCTCTCAATCAGCCTGTATTATTGCTCTGTTGTAACTTTAGACTTCTGGTTCCAAGGGCTCTCGTCAATGTCTTCAGTTTCTAGACTGAACTAAGACATGTACGTTATAGGCACCAAGGGACATTGTTTCACTTTGACTGCTATAGGCACATGTGGACCTTAAAGGTTGTTACCAACTCTCCTTAAGTCTCCTACCGAGACGCGCACACACATACAGCAAGTATCTTTTGTTACATGAACATAGCATTAGGAGCGCCTCCCAGATAATTTTCCCAATATAGAGTTTTCCCCATTTCACCATCATCTCAAGTTTTAAGACAATTAAAATTATTTTCACTTTACCCATTTGTAGGGGTTCATGCTTTACAATTATTAGGATTTTATGAGCGTTACAAATGTAAACACTTAAGAAGCATACTTATATTAAGCATGCCTTTTTTTAAATATATTTATATATAATTTTTGGTGGTAGCAATAATATGTGCGTTTTGTGTTTCTTGCTGATTTGTTCCTGCTGTGGTAACATTCCACCAAATAATAATGCTCCCCAGTAAGATTGGATTATTTTTGTGTGTTTGATAAACAACCATTGTATATGAAATTACATATAAAGTGAAATTAGTCAAAAAATGGTCATTGCTTGTTGCTTATTGCAGTTTTAACATTGCACAATCAGTCACATTTACATGTAAAAATAGTTTTCAAAAACATCCAGTAATTGCTCTGTTTTAGCTGCGATGCTTTCTCTCTCTCCTGTGAAGAATATGGAAATATTTAGCTTTGCATTGGAAAGCTGTTTTGCATTTATTCCAGTCTTAATAGCCTTTGTACTGTCAGACTCTGCTACTGTACATAATTAAAACCAAGCCTGGGCTGGACACCAAGAAACTCCAGACAAAATATACTTTAACATTAGTGTATGTTTTGGCCACACGAGGCAACCTGGTGAACATATCTGTCCCTGAACGGAACCTGCACCAATGGTATGTGTATGTGAGCCTGATTCATTTACAAACATGGCATCTGATAATAGTTCTTCAGCCTACGGAGTTCATGGGCAAATAGAGAAAAAATGACAATTCTGCTCTGGAACAATTGCATTTAAAATATCCTGCATAAAATGAATTAATCATTAAGAACCTTCAACACTACTATTATTGCTGTAGCTAGGGTTGATATTGTAATTGGGGTGAATGGGTTAAGTAATTAACTTTGCCTCTGTGTCTCATATCTTAACTTGTCAGTTCCAAGTATATTGATAAGTTGACTGTGGGCGGGCCATTGTAGGCCTACCGTACGTGTCATTGTAGAGTAAAGATATCTGACCGTGATCGTGTAGGTGGAGTTATTTGGAACCCAATATACTGTATCTATAAAGCAGGAAGGAGAGGGTGGTAAAATAGCTTGGCTCAGTCATACGTTTTGAGTTTTTGAATAACCATTATAAAGTAAATTATTACCAGTAGTGAACATTTGTGGAAGAAATAAAAAAATGTGTACTTTACAGTTGTGTACTTTGTCCAATTTCTCCTTGACACACTGTAAATAGGCAAGGCACTCTCATATTTCATACATGATGCAGACTCAATGTGCTTCACAAACAAGTTATACAATAAAATGTATTTAAATCAGATCAGTAACACATTATTAAAACAACTTTTCCTATTAGAACAGTAGCTTTATAATAAACTGAACATGTTATATTTCTGAGAAAAGGTAATGGCTGTTAAGCCAACAATTGACAAGAACACCCAAATATGATTTAAAAAAAAAAAAAAAGTTTTTGGCCAACACTATCTCCAAATACGGCTGTATTTTACAGTGACATGGTGCAAACACAATGAACCTGCTTTTCTAATCTGTCATGTGTCTGTCTCTCATGACAGTGCTGTGCGCGGACAGGGTGGGCCAGATGACGAAAACCTACAGCGATATTGATGCTGTCACTCGACTGCTAGAGGAGGTAAGGCCTAAATATTAATAGAACAATATTAAAACACAATATGGCCATACATCTATTCAAATTCACCACGTCTAATCTGTATACTGCTTACTGTATCAGACTTGAATGCAAAACCTTCTATAAAAAGCCATTTGTTTTTGTCAAGGAAAACAACTTTACTATAGACAGTTGGTAGCATCAGGATGAGTCACTTATTAATCCTTCCATGCAACAAATTAACAAAACATTAACCCTACAGTATTGCGTAAACAATGAATATAGGTAGTTTATGGTTTCATCAACAAAGCAAAAAGCAGACCACTAAAATGAGATTCTATTTGCAGTTTGAAAAGTATCAATTTTCCCCTAACATTTAGGATGGCAGTACATGAAAATAATGTGCAGGTCTCTGGGAGAGTGTCCAAATAATCCTTTTGATTTGAAGTATTGAATATATTTATGAAAAACTGTGTATCCATAAGCATAGCTCATTTCTCAGGGCTTCACAATGCTATATCTTTCACACAGGTACTACTATTTGAATAGGTTGCCCTGAGACAAGTCTCCTGTACATTTGTGTTTGAGCTGAGGTGGACATTTTGTGTTCGGTGAGCACCAACTCAACTGAGGTGTGCACCTTATCTTGCAGTTCTGTCTGTCCTCCTTCAGAAAGAGCGTGACCTGGAGCTTGCTGCTCGCATCGGCCAGTCGCTGTTGAAGAAGAACAAAACCCTCAGCGAGAGGAACGAACTCTTGGAGGAACAAGTGGAACACATACGTGAGGAGGTAGGGTGCATGTCGACACATTTAGGACTTTAAGTCTTAATACCATGCAGTTGTTTTGTTTGTGTTATCTCTCTCTCTCTCTCTGCCCGCTGACCTGTAGGTGTCCCAGCTACGGCACGACCTGTCTATGAAAGATGACCTGCTCCAGTTTTACACCAGCGCTGCGGAGGAGAGCGAGGGCGAGTCTGCCACCTCCACACCGTATGTCTAATCTCTTTGTTCTTGCTTGGTTGTTTGCCCTGGCAGCGCACAGTTCAAATGATAACCAGGCATGGAAAAAATGGAATGCAAAACCAATGCAAACACACTTGACCTTGATAATAAGCCACACCACTTCCCTGTTATGAGCATACTAACAAGGGTAATGTGCTGACTGCCAATTAAATACAGATATTTGATGCAACATGCATTAAAGCTCTATACAAGGTGGAGGATCACGACTTGTGTGTGTGTCCGTCCGTCCCCAGGATCCGTCCCAGTGATGCTGGTGTGTCCATACCCACATATTTCCCTCTGGACTCTCTGCAGAGGAAACTCAAGGATCTGGAAGAAGAGAACCTGTCACTGCGGTCAGAGGTCGGGTGTGTGTGTGTGTGCGTGTGTGTGTGCGTGTGTGTGTGTGCGTGTGCGTGTGTGTGTGCGTGTGTGTGTGCGTGTGTGTGTGGCCGTGCGTGCACATGTACACTCGTGCACACACATTGTGCTAATGCTGGTGTTTGCCTGTTCAGGCCAGTCATTTGGAGACTGAAACCATCTGCTATGAGGAAAAAGAACAGCAATTGGTCAATGACTGTGTCAAAGAGCTACGTGAGTACGGAGCTGTTATTGTTCAGTGTGTGGGTGTGTTGAGTGTGTGTTAGGGTTGCACAATATTGATCATGAAAATTGCAATATTCATATTAATTTTCAATTCAATATTTTTAAACGTACGTAAAAACACAGGTTATGGGAAAATGCATCAAAACATATCAAAACAATTGGACTGGAAAACAATTGGACTGGTACAACAACAGTAATTCCAAGCTACTGAGGAGGCATTCTTTTTTGCCACTAATGTTTTCTCTCTATTATGTCATTAGCTTCTTATGTTTTCTGTCTAAAACACAACTAAGGCAACCAGCCAAGGGACGCATTGCTCCTTAAAATAACCGGAATATTGCACTTCCTGCAACATGTTCACTATATATCGTGATATTGCGATAACGATACTGAGTTGATATATTGCACCCCTAGTGTGTGTGTGTGTATTATACAGTAGATAAATAGATACACGCATATCAACAATCACTAATGTCTATGAAGAGATGTCTTGCCTTGCAGGATGCCACCCTCTGCACTAAACACTATCAGCTTTAACAGGGCTGGCTTCTCCTCAGGCGATGCCAACCTGCAGATGTCTAGCCTGGCCGAGGAGCTGGCCAGGAAGACGGAAGACGCATCCCGACAGCAGGAGGAGATCACGCACCTCCTCTCCCAGATAGTGGACCTCCAGAAGAAGGCCAAGTCGGTATGGCTGTGCCCCCTTGTCTCCCTCCCTCCCTCTCCACATATGTGTTCCACTTGAGCTTTACTGCTACTACTTGTATTGGTGCTATTGTCCTAATGTGTTCCTATCCTGCAGTTACTTGTTTGCTACTGCATCTCTAGCCTCTGCTCTTGTCAGTTTACAGTATTATGCTGTTGAAAATGTGCCATCTCTTGCCTCTGCTCTTGTCCATGTAGTATGCAGTTGAAAATGAGGAGCTAACCCTGCACCTGGGAGCTGCCAAGGATGCTCAACGACAGCTCACTGCTGAGGTGAGGAGCCCATTGTGACAGCACTGCTTGCAGATCACACTACGCTAATCCCCCATTAACAGAGCTAGTTGTCATACTGTGTAGGTAATGGACATGGAGTACTCTGCACCGCTTAATTTTCTTCCACTTAACTTTCAGCCCCCCTTTATTTTGGCATAGAGAAGTCAAGTGTTCGGACTTCCTGCCTTAGATATATTTTAAGAATATAAATTAGGGATTTAGAAAATATATAGTAGTAGTAGTAGTATATAGTATTCCTGTACTACATATACAATGGCCACTGTACTATCACGTTGCAAAGTGATTTGCGGTAACGTTGCACGACTCGTGTTTCCCCATCTTTCATTTGACCATAACCTGTTCTCCTCTGCCAGCTGCGGGAGCTGGAGGACAAGTATGCAGAGTGCATGGAGATGCTCCACGAGGCTCAGGAGGAGCTCAAGAACCTACGGAACAAAAGTGTGGCGCAGGGCACGAACAGACGCTTCCATTCCCTGGGCCTCTTCCCTATGGTGAGGGGGGGGGGGGGTTGACTAGTACTGGAGGTATAATGTTGTGTTGTTTAAGATGATGCTCCATTCAGTTTACTCCACCATTTTGTTTGCTCCACACAAATTGTGGAGTCACATTCCTTTCATCTTTATCATGGCTGACCCATGTCTATTTAATGAATGGTTTGCAGGAGCACAGCCTGGTTCTGCAGGTCATTGTAAAGCTAAATGCCAAAGTAAATGTAATTTATATAGCTCTTAATCACGTTACAGGCCGGATTTACAGGCGCAACTTTCACATGGGAACAAACCACACCCCCTAAATGTGTATACATATACTGTCTATATTCTTAAGTATTCTAGTGACCAAGTGATGAGTGTTTACAGTATACATACAGTAAATATGATGTAAGTGTCACACCGGAATAAACCAAATTCTACAATTTTGACCTACCTTGTTGTTCTAAAATTAGCTGATAGTGATTTAACTGACACTGCTTTTGAAGAGTCCAAATTCAGATCATATACTGTACGTCATCTTACAATTGCGTAAGGTAATAATTGTTTTGGTTGTACTCTCTGTCTGTCTTTCCGTCCGTCCAGGACTCTCTAGCAGCAGAAATAGAGGGCACCATGAGGAAGGAGCTACAGATGGACGACCCTGAAGTAGAAGAGCAAAAGTATGTGCAAACATGCGATCAACAGCCTTAACAATCGGTTGCAGCATTTGCTGTTGAATGTGTGCATCCATTTAATTGGATGATATAGTTGGTGTGTGTGTGTGTGTATCTTCCCAGGCTTCACCCAAAGAGAGTGTTCCAGACGGTGAGGAACCTCAACCTGATGCGTCAGCAGCGCTCGTCCCTCAGCCCCTCCCCTTTGAACATCCCAGGCTCCAATCAGACGTCGTGCCTCACCTCCGGGCGCTCCAGCAGGGTGGGAACGCCACACTGCAACTCCATGTACGGCAGCGAGACGGGGAGCAGCTGCATCCTGGACAACAAGACGGCCAGTCCTGACGATGGGTAGGAGTGGCATGCCTTGGCAGAACGCGCGTTGATTGGCTCAAGTGTTTCGGTATCCATAGTATTCCATGACAATCCTACGCCTGTGGCCATTTTGTAGCCATAGAACGACGAGAGGGCTCAGTAGTTTGCATAGATCTATACAGTGTTGTTAACACAACTGCTAAGCTATAAGTTTGATTTTAATATTAAATGCTAGCATAACTGTCAGTGTAGCCTAATTAATTCGGAAAGGTTACAAAGAAAAAAATGAATGAATTGGAGATCGTAATCCATATGATGAAAAATACCTGATGTGAGCCATGACAGGGCAACATCTAGCAACGTTGCCGTTTAGCTACTGTATTAGCTACCGTATTTAGTCAACAGTGTCCGCATTCAGAGGCAGCAGTGAAGGCAAGTTTCGGGACTACAACTATTTAATCTGTGAATGGATCAGTGAAATATTGACTTTTACAACATTAACAAACATCACCTGACAGTTTTCAAATTATTTTCATTTTATAATTTCAATTTAATTTCATGTCAAGTCAATTTTGTTTATATAGCCCTTAGTCACATTACTGTATCAAAAGGGCTGTACAGTCTACATTTCACATGGAAACAAACAACACCCCCTTAACCTGCTCCTCTCCTTTCATCATTATTTTTTCATTCTTTTTATGTGGGTTTTTGTCAAGTAATTTTTCTATGTCCCTGTGTTTTTGGTAGTGCGAGTAAACTGCATTATGGCTTGTTACTCTGTCTTTATCGTTGACGGTTGTGGCAACGGATCAGGTGTTTCCTTGGTATTTGTTATTGTTGTGTTGTGCGTCTGTATTTTTGTTGAGCTAGTGTTACTAAGCAGCAAGCAAATAATGGAGCCCAGTGACCCTGACACCTTTAGCTGTGAAAAGCTAAGCGCTGTTGCCTGTTTTTATTGTACTGACCAGCATGCGATCACCAGTGGAGAGGTTGATGAAGTGAAGATCTCATACAGATCTGTAATGTGCATCACCGTCCATACATCCCGGTCCACGCTCCACGCTCCACATCTTATTAAAGTACATCAAACGTGAATTGTCTCTTAAAGGTAGTAGTCAGTCATTCTGGAGAAAGCTTGTTGATATTTGAACTTAGATCATAACATTAGCAAAAACACATCTCCCTACAATGCCTTAGCGCCGCCCAAGATATTGGAAATGCATTGCGAAGTCTAGGATGTTGATGGTGTTGTTGTTGTGGGCCGTCTGCACTAAGTTGTTTGTGTTCCTAGCGTTTACGCAGCCAGGGCTGTGTAAAAGTGAACACGGAGGATGTTAAGATGGCAGGCCGCAAGGCGCTATTAGTGAATTTGACAAAAGGTGTTTTGGCATACAATTGCTTACTATACTTTTAACCTAGGGATGTACAATTCATGGAACACTTATCGCATTTTTGATTTTGGCTCCTAACTTCACAAAAACAATGCAATCGCACACACACACTTTTGCCCCTCCCGGGATGAATGTGAAACTTCAACAGGAGAAGTATTAAGATCTCAGAAATAAATCACAGACAAAGGTGTTTTGTGCGTTTGTTCCAGAGTCGATGAGTAATCATGTTAATCATGATTTCAAGACCAAAATAGTCCTGATTATGATATTCTCCATAATGGAGCAGCCCTACCTTTAACTCCATTCAAAACACACTACAACCCTCCTTTCTCTTCCCCTCACAGGTCGTGGGACTCCAACAGGCGGTCCCCCGGCACGCCGGGGATCCCCGGCGGTCGGGACCTGGAAGCCGCTCTCCGGCGTCTCTCCCTGCGGCGCGACAACTACCTCTCGGAACGGCGCTTCTTCGAGGAGGAGCGGGAGAGAAAGCTGGCCTACTTGGCCAAGGAGGAGGAGGCGGGCGGGGGAGACAGCGTGGACTGCCCCGGCACCCCCGCCGAGAGCTTGCTGTCGCTCTGCACCCACCCGTCCCTCGGCAGCGTCTGGTCGGGCTACTCCTTCTCCGTCAGGTCCTACCTGCCGGAGAAGCTGCAGATCGTCAAGCCGCTAGAAGGTGATTATTGTCCTCAGGGCCAACAGCAAAGCCAACGGGGGCTCCGTCACAGTGGCAATGAGAACGTAGCGAGTCCCGACCGTAACCTAAATCAGTTGATCGCGAATGGGCACCAAAATGACAAGTATGACAGAGCCCCGCAGTGTCGCCCAACAGAGCCTGAGCAGCATGTTTTTCAACAGCCCACACAGAGGATCTCTGGGTATCTGGTGCTGACCAGGCTGAGTGTCCAGCCCCAGGGCCCAGCCCCCCTAGCCTTAGTGAGCGGCCTGCTGGAGGCCCTGGATCACTACCAAGGGAGTTCAAGTCTCCAGCACTCCTTTTACTTTAGACACACCCAGCCACGCTGCTGGTTTGAAATATAACATTTCGCACTTATTTACAGTAACGGGAACTTTATTATTATTTATTCAGGAGGCACTGCATTTTATACTTGGAAACTATAAGGATACTGTATGTAAATTAATTTTTACCGGAAAGACCATTTAACATTGTTATAAACTGGGAAGAGTAGTTGGGTTTTGTGTTGTGACACCTAACTAAGACATTACATTGAAAGCACTTTGGTTTGTCAGTTTTGGCTGTCATGGAGATTTTAGAATTTATAATTTGCATGGTCTACAAATTGAATCCTTAATTAACCAGTGCTGAGATGGATAGAAATTTGTAGGGAAAATAGATAGCTTTCTTCTGCCATCTAGTGGTGAAACACAGAATTGCATTTTAGTTGAAAGTTTCTACCATAGTATAAATATTTCTTGTCAATTAATGATATTTAATATGATTCACACATTATCTTCTCACTCACAATTGCCCATATTTGAAATAAAGGATAAAATGTCCAAGATTTTGTTATATCCTGATTAGTTAATGTAAAGCCATTGCTCTATCATTTTGCATTTCTGTTTGTTTTTCATGTTTTTCCCTTTCCTTCTGTTTATCTGGTTTTATTTTGTGAGATTTTGTGAATAAAATCTTACAAAATGTCCTCATCTATCTTTTCCCTGATTCTTTCTTACTAGCTGCATAGCGCTAATGCTATACAGACACATGTAAAGCGCTTAATGTTTGTGCATGGGACACAGATACATGTGAGGTACTAGGCTCCTACCACTCATGTCCAGTTAGTCAGGTTATTGGTGCACATCTGTGTCTACCTGTCTGTGGGTGTGCATGCTTTAACTGTGTGCACATCTCTGTTTGCATACGGTATGTGTACAGTACATACTGGAATATCTTCCAGTACGTACATGGTATATTTAGATGCCTACGTTCCAAAATCACCATTATAATAATGCATGACTGCATTATTAATATTTTTGTGGAAAGTATTGTTTCATGTAGTCAGACTCTGTTAAAGCATTGTGCTATTTTATGAAAGATGTATGGTAATCGTGGATATCATTTGAAAGTATCTGCCCCTTTATTTTATTGAACATGTAAAATACCATCTGCATCAGTATATTGTGAGCAAGCAGAATAGAAACAAAGCAGTCGTGTCAAAGGCTAGAATTGCCACATCGTATTTAACTGTCGCCTATAATCTTGATATCCAGTGTGCCTTTGTGTAATGTGTGTGTGTACATTTCATATTACCGATGACAGAGGCATATTTCCTTGGCATCCACCATCACAAAGCCTGGTTCTAATACAAGACATGATGCATGTATGCCTGTCTGTCTGGCTGCACTAGCCAGATAAAATAAAGCGTGTAATTCCCCTGCTGTCCTCTAGGCTCCGTCACCCTCCATGCGTGGCAGCAGCTGGCCCAGCCCCACCTTGGCCGTCTGTTGGATCACCGGCCGGGCGTCGTCACCAAGGGCTTCCGTAGCCTGGAGCACGAGCAGGAGCAGGAGGGGGCCGCCTGGCACCTGGACCAGCCTGAGGAGGACGATGAATCGCCTGCTCCCTTCACAGGGTCCCCCTCATCCTTGCCCTGCTCCTCCACCCCAAACCCCTCTCCTTCAGTCCGCCACAGGGCCGTAGACCCCGTGGCGGACCCCCTGGTGGACCCCTTGCCCTGCTTGTGGAGAGGGCCAACGCGGATGAACGGCTCACTTAGAGGGAAAGATGGCGTTGTCCCAAGCCCCTCCCCTCCTCCTCTCCCGCCTGCGCAGGCGGACGCCACAGAGCTCCAGGCCCGACAGGCCGGTGTGGTGGACAGCGTGCCTGGTGAGGGAGCATCTTAGCTGGGCTGGCAGATGCGAGACACCCCTCCCCCGTTAACCTGGGGTCTGGGGAGGGGATGAAGAGGAGGCACAGGTGGGGGGGGGGGAGTTAGTGGACACGTCCCAATCCCATAATCCCGGCCCTGTGTCCTCCTCGTCCTCCTCCACCCACTACCATCACCCGCACGACCACCCATTCCACAGGCCGGCCGTGCGTGTTTGCAGACGTCACATCCAGTCACAGCAGAGTATTATGTTTTTGTTATTATTTGCTTTATCCTATCTCTGTCATTGATTTCTATTTCTGAGAGACATTCACCACTTCATAACCTGTTTGTTTTGTTTTCCCTCTCTCATCCTATTTATCTTTAGCTTTGTTTCTAACATCTTAGCCAAAATGCTGTAAATGTTCATTGTACAGTAGTGACACTATCTCCAGAACAGTCAAGAAAACGGTAGATTTCAAAGACGTTTCTATATCTAGAAACGATCCATTTGTAATGGTCTCAGATTGTTTTGGGTGGTATATTATATTGATTGGGACTTAAATGTGGTGAGATGTATTATTTTCTACATGCGTCTTGTTTGGGCCCGTGCCTTTACCGAAATGCTATTCATTCCAATACATGTTCACATGATACGGAAAAGTCTAGATGTGTCAGCGGAGTATCTAGTGTCAATCGCAGCTGTCCTGATGACGTGACATCACATGCTGCTAGGGTATTATGGGATGGCCCAGTTAAGGTGGCCTTGGGTCACCTTCACACAGTGTTTTTCAGAATGGTGTCAGTATCACTGACTTTAACTAGAAATAGCTGAATAGACTAAAACATTAGCAAAACTCCCACTAATCAAACTGCTAGAATTAATAGATACGATCAGGGAAGCAGTTATCTTTAGTGTTTTAATCCAATCATTTATAATTCAGGCTAAGCAGTTCATGAGTCATTAATATGTATGCATATTTATTTACTGATTTATGATATTGCCGTTGTAGCTGCAATGCTACTATATATTTGTAATGCCTCACTTTACTGAACATTGTATTTTTACAGCATTAATTTCCTTTTTTTTATACATTTAATTTTTTAATGTCCATATATTGTTTTCATATTTCAACACTCAGCGGACTTGTCTGACTCCAACATTGACCTTGTGTGCAAGTGCAGTTATTTTTAGGCTTTTGGGGAAGCTTTGATGTTTCCTACTGGGATTGAGCATTGACTACCAGTGGGACCAATGTGTCTTAGTAAATGCCTATAAGCCAGGCAGCAGGCGAGGAATTGCACACTGGAAATGAGTTGTTCTGTCCTCTTATCCTTGTTTGTGTTGAGGGTGTTGACGCTGGATTTACTTGTCTCTCCTCTCCAGTTAATTTCCCGGGGAAGTGTATGTCGCACACTAGCGCCACCTATACCTTCACCACCTGCAGGATTCTCCACCCTTCTGATCAGCTAACGTCTGTGTCCTCCAGGTAAGAAGACCACATTAGTGCGCATGTTCTCCGTTCCTACGCCTTGGGTTGTTTTTATCTCACAGTGCAGTTTTACTTCTTGAACACACGGTGGCAGTGTTTGTCCGTAGCATTTTTGATCCATACGAGGCTCCAGTGGGGATATTTATAATGACTTGCTGTGGGATAGAGCCACTTATCCTGCTATGCGATTGACCTCAGCAGATCATATGAGGAGGAAGTGGGCCTGTATCACGTGGCTGTGATGGCTGGCGTAGAGCAGGCCCACTGAGGCACACCGGTGAGACATGCATGAGGCAATTGTGTGTGTGTGTGTGTGTGTGTTGACCAACCTAACTCAATAAGTGTCGACCGTCTCAACACACTATTAGCTGTGAAGCTTGGTGGTTTGTAGGTAACCCCTCCAGGCGATGGATGATGGTGCTTTGTATTCACATGGGTTGGCACCGTGGGGGCTGAAAGCGGATATTATAGCTGGATAGAAGACTACTAGTAAAGCGCTCATCTACTTGCCTCGAGTGTGATCTTTTAACTGGCACAAGCGTGCGTTTCAGAACCTGCTAATATTAAATATAGATAACGGATAAAAACACAGTGGGCATATGTTTAAAATAACTCCCATGATTGACACGCCTTTGCCGTTCTCAGTGCATTACCAATTGAGAGTGCTCGTAGTCTGATTCTATTGAAGGCTGGTGCTAATGTGCATGTACTGTGTGTACGCTGCATGGCCAAGAGAGATTTGAAACGCTAATGAAGTGGATTTGTATTCGATGTACTAGAACACGTCACACTTTACATGTGGAGGTTGTGCAGGGTGTTAAATGACACCTGTGGTTTCCTTCTGGCCACGCCCTTCACTGCTCACCCTGCTATCCCGTATCCCTCCCTCTCTGCTCTCCCTCACACACTCTCTATCTCCTCGGCTCCTGCCTTCTCCCAGCCCGGCCATGTCCTCCTGTCAGAGCAGCAGCACCTTCTTTGGCTCCTCCCCTATCCCCGCCTCCAGCCCCGCCCAGGCCACGCCACCGTATACGCCCCGCCGCCTCTCCCTGTCGCGGGCCGAGTCGTCCACCAACGTAAGGGACCCTACGAGGACCACCAGCACCTCCCTGGGCCTGGTGCGCCTCCTGCTGGAGCAGGGCATCTCCTCTTCCGTGTACGACCCGCGCAGCTGGGACCGGGCCACGCCCCCCTCCCCGGGGCGGGGCGATGACGGGCGCGCTGCAGCCGTCGACGTGGAAACGGGAGCCACCGCCCACCACCGCCACTTCCTGCCCGCCACCCCACCCAACTCCCCGACCGGCCGCGCTCCCCCCAAGACCCCCCCATCCCCCACCTTCCTGCTCAGCCCCTCTTGCGACGAGCCCCCCTTCTACGAGACCTTCCTGGCCTCCAGGCCGGCTCGCTCCATCCTGAGAGAGATCCTGGGGGAGTCGGAGAGGGGCGGGGCGCAGGGGGATCAGGGCCAGGTGGAGGTGTCCAACCTGAGACTGCTGGACAAGCTGAAGCGTTTCCGAGCGCGCCCGCCTCCCCCGCTTCCTGCCCCTGCTGCTCTCCTGGGGCTGGGGGGGGGCAGCAACCCGCTCGGGGGGGGTCTGCGGAGGAACCGCAGCTACCCAGCTATGGTGGGCGCCAGCATGGCTATGAAAGACCCAGGAGGACCCCCGAGTGCCCGGATCCTTAGCCCGCTGCAGCACACGGCGCCGTGCGCACCGCCCTGTCACAGCGGTGGGGCCTGTCAATCAGCCCGCAGCCGTCCCCCTAGACAGACCCGTCCCACTGATGACGCATGTGGCACATAAACAGTGCGGTATTCTAGCACACAGCACCACGCTACACATGTGAGGTAAACATGTGCATAAGACAATGCCCCCACCTTTATTAACCAATACAGGGCCCTGTGAGTCCTGGACATAAACCAATGGATCCTGTTTTTATAATAAAAATGGAATGGGTAGTGAGGCGTGGCTCCAAGCTGATTTTGATGCTGTTTTACTTCAAGAGCGTGTTGCCTTCCTCTGTGTCTATAATGTATTCTGCCTTTTTTATGTAAATATATGTACTGTAGAAATTTAATTGATTTGGAAAGTTGGGGACAAACAGTTTTTTGTGAAGAGTTAAAGATCTGTAGCAAATATTTTTTTATGACTTGTTTATATTTGCCATGATGTATTCCTATTAGTTGCCTACTTGGTTAGAGTAAGTTATCCACTGAGTCATTATTATATAGTGTAATTATACAGTATGTAGCCCGACGGAAATATGCCTGGAAAAGCACTTTGGCAAACGATAGGGACACAGACACAAGCTGAAATTTTTCTGCTTCTAATGATGTTTGCTTTTTTAAATGTAAATGTTCTAAATATGTATAGTTTATAGTACACACTTATAGTTTTCACTTCGGCGTTGGAGCACTGTACACAAAATGACACTGGCAAAAGTTGCATGTTGCATGTGCAACTGATGTATGCATTGAATGTAAAGAGACTGAAATGTTCATCTTACGGCATTATTGTCTCCACAGGGGTATTCAAGATGCACATTACTCACTGTAAATATGCGATTACGGCATATACTGAAACAGAGGAAACTAGACTAGTTTTCTAGAAGGATTTATTTATTTAGTTAAACCAAGTGATTCACAGTGAATTAACTGACTGAATGACTGACCCCTAGTTGCTGGCTTTAACTGTTTGGTTGCAAATAACAAAACAATATAAAGTAGGCCTATTTACTGTATTAGATTTTTGCAATATGAGAGTTTTCGGTCAAATTTGATGTCTTTTTATTTCAACAATGGTAAAACAACTATCTACAATTATTAGCATTTCCTGTTGCAACTGTAGCTTCAAACCTCTTTGCACATAAACTCAGCTTGTATACTTGAGATAAACATATGTTAAGAATTTTTAAGTTGTTTTACAGACAACGGGCCTAATTCGGAAATATTTACGTTTTCACTTGTGGCATTTGTACACTGAAGGAAAATAACAGACAAAGATGACTGTTTCATGTCCATACCAAGTAGTACCTGAGAAGTGAGGTGTTTCTCAACCTGCGTGTAACTTGAATTATCTGAATGTATGAAGGCAGTTACAAACTTTGTGTGCGTGTGTGAGTGAGAGAGAGACTTGATTTAAAACAGGTGTGTGTGTGCCTGAGTTTAATGCTGTACATACATTCATTGTAAGTATTTAATGCACCTAGATTCAAGATAAAAATGTTTTTAAATAAACTAAAGAATATAGAAAACAGGTTACACTGTGTACAGTCAAAGAGTGGAAGGGAAATAAACTGATCTGTTCAGGGATTTAAAATGCTCTATTCTACATACTTGCCTGTCAATAAATATTATTGATACATGTCCTTGTTTTTCTCAGTATTTCTAATACAATGCAAATACAATGTTTGTTGGGATTCAATGGTAGTACTTCTTCCCAGCTTTCCAAGTATTATGTAACTGCTGTAGCACAACTATAAACTGCAAACTGTATAGTTTCACAAGCTGTCCACAAAACAGCAGTTAGCCTAGTTTAGGGTGTATCTCTTTCCTTAAACTTATTTAGAATTTACAGAGGAAATAGAAAGGTTGGTCTTTGTACTGCAGATAACCTGTACAACGTATGTTATGGATATTTTGTGCCATTACAGTAGGCCTACTCTACCTCAATATTTTGAGAACTAGTTGCCTTCACCTCTATCTCCTTAATTTGATAATTTTAACAATTCCCTATATATTACCCGTTTCACCCTCCTTTTAAATTGATAACATATTCCCTGTTACTGTAATTACAGTTTTACACCAGCTGTTTCTTTCTGTAAGGGAAAGAATGGACAGGTGCATGGCATGTGCAAATATTGCAGTTACATCCTTATTCCACAGGGCTGCAGTGTATCACAAAATGTATGATCAGTTTTGTTGCCATACTTTACTTATTTTCCATCGACATGCATACACATTTTTGACATACTGAAGATAATTGAATCTACAGTAGCCTATATGTCGATCATTGAATCTACAGTACGGCCGACATATTTACACATTCACATAATTAATTGCAACATTTTGTTTGTGCAAGGCTCAGTAAATATACCAGTTTTGCAATAACACATACTTGCAATATAATGTAGGACTGAATAAATGTAATTGCTACAAGTAAACATTGCAGTATTGCATCTTAATAAGGTAAGGTATTCTGTTTTGTCATGGTATAATTCACTGCGGTGTGTTGTCAGGTCATGCACATGATGGCTTGATATTACATTCAGAAAGGCAGATACTCTCAACCAGCACAATATGTGTACAGCTCAGGCTATGGCTGGGGACAGCTAAACACTGACACATTAATGCATTTCAAACAAAAGAAGTGATGGAAGATTGATCTTCAGCAATGACAAATGTGAAGATCAGAATAGGAAGGACGTTAATGGATACCGCCTATAGGATTTGTGTGTGTTTGTTTCATCACGCTGGCAGGGCTTTGCAAACCCACAGGCAAAATTGAAGATTGTTTTATGGGTGAGTGAGTCAGCCATAAAGTAGGAAGCGGTGGTGATGAAGAGGCACGGGGCTTCATTTAAGTGTCTGTCGTGTTCCGGTAACTTCACAGTACGTGTCCATGTGTGACTTTGTGTCTGCCTGTCATTCTGGGGTGACAGGCAGACGTACATCTATATCTGTAACCTGAGTTGGTGTCAATAACCATGAGCATAGCTAGATGTAGCCTACTACGATGTAGAGTGTCTACATAATATACTGTACGTGGTGCAATTGTTTCACATCCCTTGAGAGATTATCTTAAATAAACTATGTATGACCCCACACTGTGAAACAAGAACAAGCTGCTGGTTAAGGCAACTCCAGCCTTGGCCTCATTTACTGCACACTTATAGGATACTTGTCTGCTAGTGCACGGTTGTCTGGCCTTACCCCTTGCTTTCCATCTGGAAGAATGAGTCTTAGCTTCTGGCTAGGTTTGATTCATTCTATAATGGTTGAGTTACGAATACAAGTGGGGCACCAATACAGTTGTTTGCCTAAGGGCAACGCATTATTTAAAGGACCCATGTCATTTGAGCTGTCATTTCTTCTGTTTCAGTTTGTCCTTTTTTATCATGCCTTAACTTGGTTGTTTATACAGTATATTAACTTGGTTGTACAGTATATTAACTTGGTTGTTTATACAGTATACTAACTTGGTTGTACAGTATATTAACTTGGTTGTTTATACAGTATATTAACTTGGTTGTACAGTATATTAACTTGGTTGGTTATACAGTATATTAACTTAGTTGTACAGTACATTAACTTGGTTGGTTATTTATTATATTAACTTGGTTATATAGTATATTAACTTGGTTGGTTATACAGTATATTAACTTGGTTATACATTATATTAACTTAGTTGTACAGTAAATTAACTTGGTTGGTTGTACAGTATATTAACTTGGTTGTACAGTAAATTAACTTGGTTGGTTATACAGTATATTAACTTGGTTATACATTATATTAACTTGGTTGTACAGTAAATTAACTTGGTTGGTTGTACAGTATATTAACTTGGTTGGTTATACAGTATATTAACTTGGTTATACATTAAATTAACTTGGTTGTACAGTATATTAACTTGGTTGGTTATACAGTATATTAACTTGGTTGGTTATACAGTATATTAACTTGGTTATACATTATATTAACTTGGTTGT
>JAODOY010018721.1:0-25658 GCA_025399855.1 Forbesichthys papilliferus | reverse complement strand
ATTCAGTTATTTATTTAAAGTGTTCATATTTGAATTGTACAATGTTGTGGTTTTTGTTTATTTGAAACTGTGTTGATTAGTGTTGGCCAGGATGCTTTTATAAATAAGATATTTAATCTCAATAGTACGTTCCTGGTTAAAAAAGGCTATTGGATAGAAATATAGGCCCCAAAGAATATAATATAAGATATTGTAGAAGCCCAACCAAAATGTTGATCTGCTACGATGTTGTAGGCTAGCCAGGATTGACCTGGCTGACGCACTTACTGCAGTTTGTTGTGTCTAAGAAACAAGCCTACATGCTGTGTTTTGTTCCTTTGTAGTTATCAATGTATTTATCTCCAAGTACATTTAAGTCCATTGCCTACACTACAGCAAAACACAATCATACCTGCCGCCTTAGCGGTCAAAAACCCTGCCCTTCTGGGTTCAACACCTGACACAACAGTGAATGTGCTACCTTAATACATGAAGGCCTGAACATATAGTCACAGGTCCAGCAAGTGTACAAACATAGAACATCAATATAATACAGCAGCATATTGGCCCCTACAGATATTGTTTGTGTCCTATAAACTACTGATGTAATTTCTTATATTCTTCTTCTGTAATACCTCAATTTGCCCTCTGAGGGGCAGGTATGTTATAAAAGTGTCATACAGTAAATACCATAAAGCAGTTATTTACTGGTTTCTCGCATCGCATCTTTGATTTACTGGTTTAAAATCAGCAAACTGTACTTAATTAATTGATGCACCATTCATACACAACACATTCTGTTAAACATTTAAGAAGATAATAGTTATTGTCACTTATTCCCATAGTCCAGTCCACTCCAATCACATTTGGAGATTATTACACCCAGTGGCCAGACAAATCTATAATTGAAACAGAAAAAAGGGATTTAAATAGTAGAATAGTATAAATAATAGCTACGTCTAATTCAAGATAATTGTTATTATTATTATTATTATTATTAGTAGTAGTAGTAGTAGTAGTAGCATATTGTTTTTGTTGTTAGTAGGCTTAATAGCATATTGGCCTAGTATTTTATTTTAATTTAAATTATACCGGTATATATTATAAAAATATAATCATATAATCCTATAATATAAATAAATCATATCACAACCTAGTCGGTATTTAGTTATATGGTCCTACCTGGCCTGAGCTGTTAATATGGATTTTAGCAACTACTGCAAAACATCCTGCAGCGCAGACCAACGTCAGCACGTCCCTACGTCCCAAACCAAATTGAAATTCTCAGTATTTTACGTAGGTCTGCAAAAGAAGACGCAAAACATTTTGCGATCTAAGGGATGCTACCGCGTAGAATTTGACTCTATTGTCAATATTGTGCATTTTAGCAACTCCGTTACATTATGGACTCAGCTTTTAGATACCGCTTGCAGTTTCTCAAAATAAAGAGGGTCTGCAACAACCAAGGTTTAGTGAATGACGGAGCAGCGCTAACAGGAGCATCCCGATCTGTCGGTGAACATGTACCTTGTAAACAAACGCCATCATGTGCAGATCTGAATCTTGCGGTGTTGAAGCAAAGCGAATAGAAAAACATTCGTTTCATAGTCGGATAACGGGTTGCCAGGTCGTGTAGGCAGGTGGGCAGGGATGGACGACAACAGCGCACTGAATTCATATGCTTCATGAAAGGATTGTAGGTCAGACAAACATTTGAAGTGTCGTCGTAACTCTGCTAACACTCACTGCTCAGTGTAAGTAATTTACCTCAATTAGCTGTTCTATTTGTGTATCCTACTTCAAAAATGTCCTTCGCAATGGAGGATCATTTGGAGTCGGGGTGGGTGGCCGTGCGACCAAATGTTTTTGAGGAGAAGGAAAAGCATAAATTCGTGTTTATCGTCGCATGGAACGAAGTGGAGGGTAAATTTGCTATTACATGTCACAACAGAACAGTACAGAGGAGAAGCATTGTTAGGGTTGTGGTGGACGTGACTGCCCACGAAGAGGAGAAGGATAAAACAAAACGGCCCAAAAGTCCAGTGAAAAATAACGTCAGCAAGGAAGTTGTGGTTAAAGGGTTCAGCTATATGACAACGTCTCCATTAACATTAAGCCCTTCCAAATGTCATGATGCGAGTATAGATGCAGCAATCAGCCCCGACATCGAGGTGTTGGAAGCACTCAAAGATCACGAGATCTCTTCGACGATGGACAGTTTGGATTTGGAAGAGTTAGATAGTTTGAGCAGAGAAGACTGCAGCTGGGCTGGACTCTTTTCTTTCCAGGACCTTCGGACTATTCACTTACAGCTGTGCTCAATAAACTCGGACCTGGAACAGTGCCTTCCAGTATTTCCAGAAGAACCAGCAGGAATGTGGACGGTTCTTTTCGGCCCCGCAGAGGTTTCCGAGGATGAAATGAATGACCTGTGTTACAAGTTACAAGTGTACCTAGGTCATGCTCTCGATACGTGCGGCTGGAAGATTTTGTCACAGGTTTTGTTTACAGAAACCGACGACCCGGATGAGTACTACGAGAGCCTAAGTGAATTGAGACAATCTGGATATGAAGAAGCGCTCAACCGTGCAAAACAACACCTGCAGGAGGTATGTTGTGCTGCCCTATCCTGACATGTAGCATTTTCTGTAATAGCTGCTCAAGGAAAGTTCTACCTTACCTGTAGGATGGCATTAGGGAACGAATACATTGGTATGCACTTGAAAATAAAACCTTCTGGATTGTCTACTACACTGTACAGCTTATCATAGCAAGTATGTGCATATGTTACAGCAGGAGTTCTCAAACTTACAAGGGGTCCGATACAAGGGACAACATTTTCCAAGGACTCCTTCATAATTGTAACACTAATTTAGTGCTTCTACCATTTATACTCTTAGAGGTTATATTTGCCCAAAGATAACTAGGTTGGAGTAATGGACACAATATGCTTGTTTTAATGGCACAAATGGTCGCCGTTACATCTATAGATATATTTTTTCTAAATAAAAAACTAGAAAGAATGTATAGATGATTATTTTGCGTACCCCTAGGTCGCGGACCATTGGGGATTCCCGGACCCCACTTTGAGAACCACTGTGTTACAGAGCTTACCAGCCCACTGAGATAACATGACCATTAGGGCCTTCATATGCAAACTGGTGTCTGAACATTGCAAACACTGAAGTTACAACTTTGAAAATGTGATCTGAAAGTGTGTGATCATGTAGGCTACTCACTGGAAGATTACAGTAAGATTATTCCTGCAGTATTGCCTTTTCACAGCATCTGCTGCTTTTACAGCTGAGAGGATCAAATGCACACCTATTTGAGCACATGGTGACACTATTAGGGTATTTCCACATAATTACAGTATGTGCAGAGATGTTTTCTTTGGGTTCCAGGCTCACAGGTTGCTGCTGTACAGTGACTTTGCAAACACTCAGTGAAAAGTGTTCCCTGATAATAGCATTTCTGACATACTAAGCCATTCTCGGTTATTTCAAACATGTCCCATCCACTTTGTATAGCGTTTGTTTAAATGATACCAAATCCAATACCAGCTCTCTTTCTCTGACTCACTTACACTCCTTCCTGATTGTGTTCTGATCTGCTGAGTGAAGAATATATAGGATATGTGTGGGGGTTGGGACTGGGTTGGTTGTTTGAATTAAGGACCCATCCTTAACAAGCTCTACAAAACCATGCCCTCTGTATACTTGTGTAGTATACTTCCAATAAATAATTAGATAGCAGTGGTTATTATTGTGAAAATGATGTTAACATTTAATCATTTTACTTTATAGCACAAAAACAGATATATGGTCATCACTGTTATTTGTTAATAACCTAGTTGTAACTTGTATCTAATTTATTGTGTCTGCAACGCAGATCAGTGTACATGTAGTACATTATATTCTCAATGTAGGCCTACACACTCTGTTTTTGTACACATTATGTCTAAAAATCTTGAAAGACTAATATGAAATACTCTATAATGTTCTATTCTACAAATTAGAGTACGTTTTTAATATTTCACTTGATTATTCAATATCAGTATTGAGACAGCATTCAGTTTGGCAAACATGTTAGCAATGTGTATTTTGAGAATAGAAGTTAGTTGTAGTTATACATTTACGGCATTTGGCAGACACTTCTATCCAAAGCGACTTACATGTAGCACAATAATCAATATATCATTCAATCATCAAACTGAATACTAAGTACCTAATACTAATGTGCTAAATACATAATCGCAAAATAGGATTTTTATTTATTTTATATTATCGATGCTTTTCTGGTTCTGGTTATTTGCAAAGCAGGAGCAGTTAAGGTTATAACTGAATGCAAGATGCTACAGAGTTAACGGTTTAACACAAATGTAATATCATGTTAATGGGACAATACGATAGTTTGTATAGTGCCCTCCAAAACACACATTTTGCTCAGATATGCTACTGCACTGATGTGCTGACATTTGTGGGTGAGGGAGAACTTTATCTCATTCTTGAGGGGCTGTTCACGTCCTCGTGAGTGAAAGAATTGTTTTTCTTAACAGTATCAAAAACATGTCTGATTTGCCAAATCAGAGATTTACTTAAATGGCAAATAATATATTAACAAGTCAAAATTTTCACACAAAAAAATCTTAATTGATGTGTCTTATTCTATATCGTCAAATTAGGCAAAATATTATACAATGCTGCTTTGTGTCTTTAACACAGACTTGCCAAGTACAGTCCCTAAAAGGCAGCGAAGACAGCATAAATACCTACAGCAATGATCGATGGGGGTGAATAATTTCTTTTAGTGTAAACATACACTGCACCGATGTACTCCTCAGCGCTCAAATCTTCCTACCAATCAATTATGTTCGATTAATGTAGCCTTAGGTCCGAGAACTAGACAGAACACGAGCAACTGCTACAAGCTCACAGCAGATAGAATGTGTTGATGTCTTGTGTCCTGTGTTTTTACTGCAAATGCACGCATGCATGTGTGTGTGTGTGTGTGCGCTCAACACTACATCAAATCTTTTTTATGTTTGTGTGTCTTGTCAAATCTTTCCTCTCTTCTCTGTATGTGTGTGTGTGTGTGTGTGTGTGTGTGTGTGTGTGTGTGAGTGAGTGTGTGCGTGTGTTGCCGTGCGCGTCCTTTCCTCCCTTCTGGCAGTGAACTTAGGCCATTAGGAGGACAGACAGAAACCACTTTCTACTCACACTGTTCTTGTGGCACAGACCTAATACACAGGTAGAGAAGCAGATGCACTGGAAACAGTGCTTGTTGCCCCTGCAAAACCACACTATCTCAAACCAATCAACTCAAGATAATCTGCTCTAGTTGCTTGAATAAATGCCAATCACAGTATGTCATTCCTGCTTTGCTTGGAGGATGTATTTTTCCATGTCATTTACTAATAGTAGGAATTGCTGATGCCAGTCTTTATCAGACAACAGTCCAGTCTCTTATGTTCACTGTAACAAAGCTTTGTCGACAATTCGTACACAAGCGCAGTGCAATTTGGTGTAGTGTGCTAACTGTTCACGCAAGCACTGCACGCATTGCATACACAAGGCCGATTGATCGTCCAGCTCAAATAACAGACAGGGGGTAATGACTCTTTTGATGCTTACTGGAAATCTTCTCCGACAAAAATGTGTGTGTGGTTATTGATATAATTCCCCACAGGAAGTACGGTTCTAGGCTGTTTAAGACAGCATGCATACATTCTGCTATTTGCACTTGTTGGTGCTCTGTATTCAACATTGTATAATGGACGGGGACATTTGGTTTGTTTTTGTTTACTTTTGCAATGTATCTAGTGCTTTATTAGAAACATCTTTTACTGTTTACTATGTAAAATTACAAAAAATTGGTTTTTAGTAAATATTTTCAGTGGATAGTACAGACTGAGGCAACATATTTATAAGTGATCATAATAGAGCCAACATTTAGTTTGTTGTCCTTCTCTGACATCTCATATATTTTGTGCCAGCCTTCCACTTTGTGTGTGACTATAGTTGTTATAACAATTAAACTTAATAGCCAAACATAACAGTATTATATCTATGAAGACAACTGTATTGCTCAAGGATGCTTACAGGTAGGTAAACATTGGGATTCAAACCCACAACCTTCCACCCAGACCACTAGACCATCCTGCCCTAATGTGATTAAAAGTTGAGCCAAGGTCTTGCATTTTTAAAGAAAGGATTTACAGTAAGGACTCAGAATGACACCAACTTATATCTGCTAGCCTGCATTAGTAATTATAGCAATTAGCTTATCTTACTTACCTTGACAATTTGAGAAATTATTGTAAGTTGTTTTGCATAAGAACATCTGTTAAACTACTAAAATGTTAAAGGCAAAATACTTTTATGATCCGTAATAACTACTAATGAGGCATGTGTGTGTGCACGTGTGTGTGTGCACGTTAGCTGCTGGAGAAGCACAAGGCCATGGACAGCATGGTGGAGCTCTTGGAGGTCTATGAGGAGGAAGACCAGGCCTATGGAGGTCTGCTGGAGGCCTCTACACAACTCTACCAGTACCTGCTGCAACCCTTTAGAGACATGAGGGAGCTAGCAATGCTGCGCAGACAACAGATCAAGGTAACACCCATACACGACATACACGCACGCACACATTCTGTGCTGTATAAATGTATGCATTTCCACGGTGGGGGGAAAAAATCCATACAGCATAGTATTGCGATTTTTCCCATGGCGATACTGTACATGGAAGCAATTTCTTTAAATTTGAGATTTTAACTTGTTAATTTTCATGTCAGTTAGTCGGCTTGACAATCACATTTTGCAGCAATAGAATTTATGTGAGATGAACAAACTCATGTTGACAAAGTTTTCCTTTGAGGACATAATTTGAAGTTGAAAAAAGTAATAAATTGCATAATATCGCAATATGTTTAAAATCGCAATAATATCACAATATGTTTAAAATCGCAATAATATCTATTGTGGCATAATTATCGTGATAACATTGCATCGTGGGGCCTCTGGTGATTAACCTGACATGCCAGTGTGTGTTTCCTAATAGTGACATTAAGTGTGTCATTGCTCAGAAGCTATCCAAGGAAAAGGTGGTGAGGTATTTTCTACTGGAGGAAAATAATGGAGGCGATGCTTTGTTGAACCACTGCAGTGCTGAAGTTTATATTTAGCGTATCGACTCACACATGAAGCATCAGAAATAATCAGCCCTCTGCGTCCACTCTCAGTGAAGTACAATATGCACACGGGCACAGAAGTGCACGTACACAAACACACACACGCACACACACACACACACAGGTGTTTGTTCCTTTTCCATACAGTCTCTTCTTTACATACTAGATATGGCAGATGGTGTCCAGTGACAAACTGTAAGATGGAACACAGCCTTGTGAATCTCCAATTCCCTGCAGTCTCTCAGGAACATGAATAAGTCATGTGTCTGTGCTCATAAGCAGGTGGTTGCTGACCCACTGGGATCAGTAGAGCAAATGGATGAATATACGGAGGGCAAAGTAAAGTCACAGAGGTTTTTGTGCTTGCATTTAGCATACACAGCATTCCATTTCATTTTAGTTGAGTTGGTGAATGAATAGAAATAGTTGTTCACCTATGGTTCTGTCTTGGCACCAATGTTGGTGGTCTTGGCTGTAACTGTACATTTATTTAAAGGGGTCCTTGTGTGTGAGAAGAGTTAATGCGGGCCCCTGGCACTAAATTAGTGTGTATGTCGATATTGTTCACATTAGAAACAATATAACAATGTTAGTCCCTCTTCAACATGATTATGGCGATTAATTAATTACTAATACTAATTCTAAAAGTTATGCATCTGTGAAATACTAAATATAGATAGAGTGGTTACAAGTATTTGTGAATAATATAGTGATAGTAGATATTACACACTACTTTAGCTATGTCAAAGTATATATGTTTTCCAGAGTTTGTGTCGCTTCTGGAACACTATTTGATGTGTAGGAGCAGTTACAGATGTTACGCCATGGTCATCAGATGGATCTGCTCTAAGGTATATTCTGTGAACTATGCTTTTCATCTAGAATACAGAAAAAAAAACATAATGCTCCAAAGGAATATATACAGAAATTGTCCATACAGTAGAAACACAAGTCGAAGGAAACCTCATGCTATGCCGTAAAATTAACGCAGATGGTTAAAAAAGACAGGTCCCACCGAGATTTGAACTCGGATCGCTGGATTCAGAGTCCAGAGTGCTAACCATTACACCATGGAACCATCTAGGACTTGACTGGAGAGGGGCAGGTTCTACTTCTAGAGTTCCTGCCTATTTTTAGTGGCCCAGGAATACCATCACTCTTTTCAACACTTCTCTGTGATAGGTTGTTCATTCTCTCTAAAGTATAATCATACATGAAAAACACCTTTGAATTATTCATGCTGGCATTGTGTCTCATTTCTCACTGTGACAGAGGATGTTTCCATGGTTACATGATTTGATTATAGTTAATTCATTTATATTTGGCAAATTAACTATGGACTAGGTTCACTTTGTACAATAAGGACACATTTCACATTTGTCTGAACATGTTTTTGAATATCACTACAATATCCAGCTGTGCTAGTTATAGAATGTTGTAAAGATTTTATTCATATTTATTTTAATGGCGTTACCATCATAACTTTAACCACAGTATACACACATACACAATTTCCTTTGGTATTGCTTTCAAATTAGGCTCTTTTAAAGTTAGTTTTTTCGTTTTTCAGCAGTATGCAACATTCAAGGGGAAATGAACTCAAACAGAACAGAAATTGTGCTGCTTGAATCGGTTGGTCCACCAGAGACGACGAGCATATCCAAATATGTCCTCATTGGCCTACATACTGTTTGTAATGATGACTGATCAATTTAGACATTTGAAGACACAGTTAATTAGCAAGTACAAGTTTACTATGCGGGTGTGCTCAACCTCAGAGCCCATTCCCTCAGCACTAAAGAGTAGAGCACTCTCCTATCTTTTTACTATTGCTTCAAACACTGCAATGCCTCTGGTAGCAGGCGTAAGATAGCATTATTTAAATGCTGTCAATCAGTTGTTCTCAAGCTCTGAAGGGATCACAGGATGCATCTGGGAGGTTTTGAGGTAAAGATGTTATGCTACTAAACAGCCATTAGTTGAGTTGAGGTGCACTGCTGTAAATGTATGAAAAGGATGGATCAACAGATCAACGGTGAATGTGACTCATTAAACTGTGTTGTAAAATACACTTAACTTTTTTGGGGAAAGCATGCAGAACACATTTTTATAAAGCAAAGTGAATGCTTGCATTTCCTTCAACAGACGTTTAGCCTCGTAACCTTGAAGAAAGACAGGATAATAGTACACATTTGTATCAATATGCAAGAATTGTCATGAGCTTTCCACTTCTACAAGATGAATCAAGTCCTGTACAGGTCCTAGTAAGGAGGTGGATCATTTACACATGTTGTAAATTCATAGTGTTTGCTGAGCCTTGCTGGTGACTGCAAAACACGGTGTGCGTGCGTGTGTGTGTGTGTGTGCTTGTGCGTGTGTGTGTATAGTATATTGTAAGGCTATTAGATATAGTTAATCCTCAACACTGTCTAGATGTATATAGAGTGTGTATATACTGGACATAGTCACTGCCCTGCTTTGATTGGTCTCACTTATAGCAATACAACTGTTCATACAGATTTCCATGGACAATGATTACTTGGGGCCACGGCGGGTTGATGCTCTGAGAAAGGAGGACTGTGATTGGCAGAAGAAGGCTCAGGATGCTGTCCTCAACATCCAGGAGTTCACTGTCAAATACTTTGAAATCACCGCCAAGGCTCAGAAAGGTATGGCGCCATCGCTGTCACAGTGGAGAAAATCAACTTACAGTAGGTTCACACATGGTGTACACGCACGCACACGCACACACACACGACTCCCATTACACATTCCTACCTACCAAATCATCAGCCCCCACCATTACTGGCAGCGGTGGCCTGCTATTGACACGTGTGAGAAGGCTAGGGCTGATGTGATTAGGTATCGATGGACGTGTGTAGACAGCCATGCTTAGACAGAGAAAGATCACAAGGACAACCTATTGATCAAACAGAGCTCTGCCAACAGTGTGTCTCTATAAACGGTGACACAGTCAACTGTTTGCCATTCTGGTCTGATAATCTCACATTCTATTAATCCTAAATCCGTCACAAAGGGCAAAAGGGAATGTCTCCAGTTTTACAAAACCTGTATAGTTGCAGTGTTCAACTGCAGCCAGTAGGTGTCACCCTCTCCTATATAAAGAGTGCTCATCTTCTCTTTACAGAGCCCCATAAGAACCATACACATGTACACTTCAAACGTATGCGTGTGTGCATGTGTGTGTGCGTGGGAGCGTAGGGGTGTATGAGCGCATGAAGGTAGACCAGCGTAAATACGGAAAGGCTGCTTGGACCACGGCTATCGAGCGCATGGAACGGCTTCGCTACTCGGTCGCCAAGGAAACCCTCCAGCTACAGAGAGCCAGGGAGATATGTCTGGAGCAGAGGAAACATGCTCTGCGAGAGGAGGTACTCGCACACACACTCTCTCTCTCTCTCTCTCTCTCTCTCTCTCTCTCTCTCTCTTGTGCCTACAGTATGTGTATTACTTATCACAAACCTTCTGGGGTTACTGACCCCCATTTAGCTTCCTGCAGAGCCTTTTAGATGACAGTTAATGTGTTATGCATAACTATTAAGTTTGTATTCTTTTCTGTTGGCAGTGCTGAGCATTCATCAAATATGCGCCGATGCTCAAATGTGTGTAGGCGTTAATATTCATTGTGTTTAAATTTGGCTACATAGACAGTTATACAAACGTGAACAGAATCATTAATTGGTTACTTAGATCCTATGCTACCATTTCATTACTTTTCCCCCAAGCCCCCTGGACAAAGACCATAGACCCCAGTTTGAGAATGGTTTGTTTTTAGGTTATTCTCATGGCTATGAATAACAACATATCGTTTGTGCAAAGTGATTAACCCAGGGTCTTTTGACACACTTTCTCATACTGACACACACTGCTTAGCTCATCTCATACGACCCATGTCCGAGCTTGTACCTTGCATCTCGTGTCCCCCTCGCACGCAGATGCAGAGCCTCAGCAGTGGCGAGGATGCAATGGTGCGCCTGGACCACTTGGAGGCGCAGTACTACGAGCTGCAGCTGCAGTTGTACGACATCCAGGCGGACATACTGCAGTGTGAGGAGCTGCTCCTCACCGCTCAGCTGGACAGCATCCGCAGACAGGTGACAGGTACGGCTCTAATGTGGTCCGTCAAAGCCCTGTCGCCCATGCACACCTACCGTCACAGCAGTTAGGGGTCACCGTTGATGCAGAGCTGCATGCTGGGAGTTATAAATGCGCCGCCACGCTCGATTAGCGGCTATCAAGCCAATCTGCTTATAACATTCCCCAGCGCTATACCATGAAGCTTTAACTATGGCACAGACAACTAGGGAAGCTGTGTGTGTGCGTGTGAGAGTGTGAGTAAGAAATTTAGGCTAGTCTCTCAGTCCGAGGGAACGCGGTTGCATTGCTTCATTTTGCGTGCGTTCCCTGGATTAGCGCGGCGGCGTTCATGTGACTCATTGCAATACAGTGCTACTGTGTCTGTTACTGTAGTGACTGCTGCCATGCACTCCTCACACTATCCCAGACTGACATTTGACACACTGCCCCACAAGCAAGAATCACCTCTGGGTATGTAAGAGTTTACTGTTAAATCAAAAGCAAGTGCATTAGCACACGCATGCAGAAGGTCCGTCAAGCTACAGAGTGTGGGAACGGATATAAAAAATGGTAAAGCATATTTCAATTGACAAATGCATAACATTTAGCTAGGGAGCTAGCTAGTGAGCTAGCTAAGTAGCTCCGTAATGATCCCTCCTCCTCACTGTGCTCCAGCCTGTGACTGCTCAACTCTGTCGGAGCGTCGGAGTGGAGTCCGGCTGGGATCCAATGCAGTCTAGTGGACAGTGCTTACCATTGTTAACATAGGTGGCATTTCCCAGCTGTAACAGCCCAGTGCACATCACTAGTCCATGCGTGTGTGTGTGTCCAGAATGCCAGGACCAGGTGGTGTACTACGACACATATGAGAGTCCTGACGCCATCGGGGAGGACGACGTAGCAGAGAAAGAGGAGCTGAGGAGACTGCAAGTCAGCGCACGTCACCTGGAGGCCAGGAGGGGGCGCATCACTGCCAAACGCTCCTACCTGAAGAGCAAGAAGGTGTGTTTGAACACCAACGCTGCATTCAGAGTGGTCTTCTTGTACCTTTCTGCATGAAAACATGCAGTTGGGATCCATGCATACTTATTATAAAAAACATATTTTACCATGGCTTTAACATGAAGTATCGTATGTATGAGCATGTGTGTAACTGGGTAGGTTTGTGTTTTCTCCTTGCTGCAGGAGATCTGTGTGTCCAACCGTGGCGAGAAGCAACAGACATGCAATGCCACCCAGAAGGACTCCGTATCCCAGCAGGCCACTCAGGCACGTGTGATTGTTTGTATTGCTATTCTCTGTAAGTGTCCAGTGTAGTGTCCTATTCTCTTTAGCCTTTCATCTTGTCTTGTCCCCCTCTCCAGCAGAGGGTCCAGGACGTGGAGGATGAGGAGCGGAGAAGCTGCAGAGTTAGCCAGGAGAGACAAAGAACTCTTGAGCGGCTGCGGACCTTCAAACAGGTGCGGTGCGCCAATGTCAGCGTTACATTCAAGTTCAAGCTAGCTTAATTAGAACAACAGTTATCATAACAGTATTGCCTAAGCTAGCGGGCCGCTAGCGCTCTATTAATATTGCAATTATAAGAAATAGAACAACAGAAGCTATGTCTGTTGTTCCTACCGTGACCTTCCAGCGGTACCCGGGCCAGGTGATCCTCAAGTCCACCCGTCTGCGTGCGGCCCACAGCAGGAGGAGAGGAGGGGGGAGAGAGGAGGCGGAGAGGAGGCTGCTGTGCCTGAGCACTAGCGTGCAGACGGAGCCCAGCGCCACGCTCACCACACAGCCCGTCTCGTCCCTGTCGGCGCCGCCGCTGCACCCGCTGCCGGCGCCCCCCAGCCCCGCCGAGTCGTCCTGCTCGCCCTGCTCCCTGCCGTCGCTGTTGGGCTCCCCCATCTCCCCCCCACCGCCCCCTCCTCCCCCACCGCCGCCGCCGCCGTCCGCAGAGGAGCTGTCGCCCGCCGAGGCCGTCGGTGGGGGCGCGCCCTCTCTCTCCCCGCTGGGCCCGTTCATGCCCCGCTTCTTCGACAGCAGCCAGCTTCTGAGCGCCCGGAGCAAGCTGAGGAAGACCCCAGAGATGGATGCCCACAACAGGAGAGGTACTGGACACTACAGAGCCACCCACACACACACGCACACGGTACACGCACTATCAAGCACGCCCTGCCGGCCTGGCTATGTACATGTATTGTGATGTCATTCTCTGGATGCAATTACTCCGCTATATTGTAAATTTACATAGAAAATAGTTGTCTGCTTGCTGCTATATCATTTATGTTTACACTATTGTAAATGTGGGGCTGAATAGGCTGGTAGTCTAGGTTAAGGTAAGGTAATACATTTTTATAAATGCTATTTTTAATATATATATATATATATATATATATTCCCTCCCCCCCTCTCTCTCTCTCTCTCTCTCTCTCTCTCCCTCTCCCCCTCTCTCTCCAGTGAGCTCACCCATGGATGAGGTGCTGGCCTCCCTGAAGAGAGGCAGCTTCCACCTGCGTAAGGTGGAGCAGCGCCCCCCTGCTGCGACCGAGGGCGATGACGACCCCAGCAGCATCCTGGCCCAGATCCGCAAGGGGGTGAAGCTGCGGCGCGTACCCCGCAGGGAGCAGAAGGACCGGGAGGGGTACGCGACCTCCGCCGACCCCCTGACCCGCAGCATCCACGAGGCGCTCAGGCGCATCAAGGACGCGTCGCCCGAGTCCGACTCGGACGACGACGACGGCGACGCCTTGGCATGTCCCGACTGGGAGAGCTAGACGGATGCTTATCAGCAGACCTGCTGGCAGTACACAGTACTGTAGTAGTTCAGTACCACACACACACACACACAGCCACAGTCTCATGTCTTCAGTGCCAGGCTCGGAGCCACACTGGGTCACAACATTAACTGTTGCTGTGTTCTGTAGTCATTGTTGCTATGACCGCTACGACTTCCAACACTATGGACTTTGTTTGTGTGTTCATTTCTACTGTCTGTCGTTTGTTTTTTGCTTGTGTGCATGAATAATCAGACTGTATTTGAGCCAACGATTGTTTTGATTTTAAGCTCACCTGCACTGTAGAGACCTCTGCAGCCAAAGCACAGCACACGTGTTTCCACATCCCATTGTACAAAGACTGTCTGTAAGCAATGCATTCACCTCCTATAGGAGAAGCCCTAGTTCACTGAAGTGGTGATGTAGTCCGCTGACTGCTTCACCGTACAGTAGTTGAACAGTCAAGGCTAGTCTTACACTAAGCAACGCATTTACATCTTGTGGCTAAGCCACGGTTTCTCAAAAGGAAGGTCCCACCGAGATTTGAACTCGGATCGCTGGATTCAGAGTCCAGAGTGCTAACCATTACACCATGGAACCTGCTGCAGGGCTGAAGGCAGTGTGACCAATATAGCTCTCACTGATATTTAACCCACAGCTATGCCACGGCCCTGGGCCACGCTGCTTTACATATCCGCTTGTGGACATTAACACACAGGTATGGTGTTAAACCAAAGGCTGCCTGCCTGCCTGCCTGAACTCACCCTGGACAACATAAAATAAAAAAGGAAAGAAAAAGGTTGTTTTTCTTTCATCTGCCCCTCCCCCTATCATGTAACCCACCCCCTCTCAAAGTCACATACCTCAACCCCTACTTACTGTATTTCTCTCAGTCCCTGTGTGTGAGGGGAGAGTATTTGTCCCATGAACCTGTTGGCAGCATACAGTGGGAGATATAGAATATGACAGTGGGCTTATTGAAAGCCCCTGTCCGATAAGCTCTCTGTCTGTGGCTATAGCGCACCAGAGTGTCACAGAATTGGTAACTGGTTTAAACAGCAGATCTATAGGCTAAGGTATTGTTAGCCACGTTAAGGAGCCACGGCAGTATGTTGGTGATTCCCCAAAGGTGACAGGTGTAGGCATTATGCTCACGATGCTTTGAAGCACTGGTTTGAATGAAGGGTTTTCCGTAGGAGGCTACATTCACTCTTCACTGTGGGAGCTGACTGAAGGCTTTAGAGGAGGAGGTCTTTTGTTTGGTGCTACAGCTCCGGCCTCCACTTCGCCCTCTTTCTTTCTCCCCACTGAGTGGGCAGAGGTACCCAGTAGGCGGTCCATTACTCAGTGTAAGTCACATATGCCAACACACACACAACCACCTACATTGATGGGCACTATCGGCAGTAAGTAGTCGAGTTGAGGCAAACTTGTACTATGCAGTGGGGAAGTGCCATAATTCAATGTGCACCCCCCCTTCCCTTCCCACCGCCACCACCTCTCACACGGACAAGTATTCACGTCAGTCAACACTCTGGTTTGAGTGCAGTTTCTGATATTGAACATGATTATTGCCCGCTGGACATGATTTACTTGGGTGGACTAATTTTATACATGACAATATGAAAGCAATTATGAATGCTTAGCGGAATACACATGCAAAATACACCTGGTAAAAGAACTCAGAACTGTAAGGGGCGTTGTGCCAGAGCAACAATATTATCAGGCAGATTTAAGCTTTTTTTTAAATGTGCATTCATATGCTGTTAAGAGCATGCCTGTTTACTGATTTATCAAGAATATTTGTTTAGTCGAGGCTAAACTAGAAAAGAGAAAAATATGTTTAAATGTACAGCTTGAACATAGCTGAACGACTAATGTTTTTTTGTTTGTTTTAAGGCACTTTAATGTATAACACTTGAACCCAACATTGTGTCTCGTTATGTCACTCTCAGCACAATGTTGTAAAGATATCCTGGTTACGTAGCACAATCAAGACATGTAACTATGACCTCGCACCATAGCCTGGTAAAACCTGATTTTGTAGGCTCCATCTCCACCATTGTGTGGCTTTGCATATTAGCCTGGGACCTCTCCACTCAAACCATTTGCCAGCCGGTAAAAGAATCAACGGCCAATCAGTGCCCAGGTGGGTCGTTCAGCAATGAATGGCCTGTGTTAGGTTGAACGTTGTCCAATCATCTGCTAATGATTGACACTTATTGGTACCGCCTTTCTGACGATATAAAGCGGAACAAATCAAAGAGCTTGCAACATTAGGATGGTCTCATCAAGACTTGACCGCACCAAAACTAAAAAGATTTGTCTGCCACAAGCTTCTAGAGTAACTGATTTTCATGGCTGCATTATCATTTAAAAGTGAAATCACAACAACTACTTGACTCAAAATCCTGTAAATCGACCAAAATCGGACAGACTAACTTTGGTCTATAATTACCAGAAGCTATCCTGTATTTTGCATTTCATATGATTGCTTGTTTTGTAACCTATTTTTCCAAAGCCATTTTCAGCCAAACAGTTCTGCCTTTAATGTTTTACTTGTGAACATTTCCTATGTTAGCCAGTAGCCATACATGCTGACTATAGGACCCTCTGACCAGTCAGTCACTAGAAGTGTGCAATATCCCACAAATAATGTAATGTTGAAAACTAAGTGGTTAATAAATTCCGTATGATGGCCTGAACCATTTCACTTATTGAACATTGCGATTTTTCACAATAGTGTAGACATATAATTTCAATGCTTAGATTGCCTCTGACAATTCAGTCAATTCTATTTAAATGAAAATAACGTGCACACACTGAATTACCCATTCATTGTATTTGAATATAAAACATAGCATTTCTCATTTCACAGATGTGTGTTCTTAGACATTGGGACCGCCTTTGAGTTGAAAGAATTCAGTTTAGTGACGCAACAACGTATCTTCTCACCTGCAAACCAGTCTTGACAATCTCTAACATTGTAAGCCTGAGGTACCTCTTTAATATCATGTTTGAAATGACTCTAAATAATCAAAAATATTGCCAGTCTTTTCATACCTCTAAATACAATAATTGTACCTACATTAACTAACATAAGTTACAAAACATTAGAAAGAAAATGTCCACTACTGTACAAAGGCATTCATAATAATAGCATTTATATTAAGGTATTCCATGTCTGTCCCCCCGCTTTCCTTGCATTCGAACACATCATTTGAAAATGGGCTTCTTCCAATGCTTATTGAAAGTTTTCTGTTACAAGAAGGTAACAACACAATGTAAACATCACTGTAATGTACTTAAAATGAGATCTTACGACAGTTTACAGCACCTGATATATGGACATAAGTGGGTCACCACCAAAACCCAAATGAACTTTGTTTCAAATAGAGATTTGATATTGGCAGGCACTCCACATCTGCCTATATTCTACATTAAGTGTATTTTATGTTTACATTGTGGTTTTACAAACTTGTAAGTAAATCTATTAGGCATATTTTTAATAAGTACACAAGAGTATTGGGTACTTAGAATACTTTTCTCCAGGTTAATACCAAGATGAATACACTAAAATAAGGATTTGTAAAGAAACGTGTCATTGAATTATGCTTTTCTATTCATGTATTTATAATATCTTTAGTAAAAAGCTCTCCTATACGGTTTTATATTTATATCTGTAATATATTTTATGTATAAAAGTTAAGAAACCGAAGACAGTAATATTCACCTGCTAAGGATAAAGATCTGTCAACAGTTTCGCTGAGCTTGTAGATTTTGTTTTCACACTTCGAAGACACCCTAAGCCCTTCACGAGTACTACCTTGACCACACAGGGCTGCCACACAGCGTCACGGTCAAACGTAGTACACTTTCTGTTGGACTAGGAATCAGCTAGGTTGCATTTGACCTATCTGAGTCCGCTGAGAGTAGAGTACCTGATAGTTAAATAGAGGTGCTGTCTACCAGAACCTGTCTGGTGTGGATCAGTGTGTGTGTGTGTGTGTGTGTGTATGCGTGTGTATGTGTGTGTGCGTGTGCGTATATCTATCCATAAGCTTCTTTGTCTCAATCTTTTTTGTTAACTACACAAATACACATAGCACACGCACATATTATATTTACGTAGTTAAATATGATATGTGCGTCCATTTATGTGTTATTTGATGGTGTGATATTTGTGGAGTTCAGGCCTTGTTCAGTGACACACCACACACTGTTTGGCAGGAAGACAGGTCAGTTTTCTCTGTGACGGTGGAAGCAGTTTGTCTCCTCTTAACACCAACTGGGCACTACGTTTCAATGGCATGAACATGCCTATGGAAGTTTCAATACGCATCTATAATATATTACTTTAAATATATAGTGAATATAAAGTGGTAATCGCCTTCTAATTGAGAAGCAATACAATTAATTGTAAACAGAATTTTGTCTGCCAGCCATCCAGTATCCAGGTAGCGGTGATGTCACTCCATACCATTAGGTGTCGCCACATAGATGAAAGATGTCCTTTAAGTCTCTTGGTTCCTGCCACAGGCTGCTGTTTCCACTGAGTCTCTTCAGCATGTCACTGTACAGTGAGTCACTTCGGAGGAAAGCATCTGCTAGCTCTAGAGGACCATATTTATGGGATTTGGCAGCTTTGGTGCAGTTCTCTGAGTCTTAACAGCAATTATTTCAATATGACTTTCATCATCCCATTGGGGGGGGGGCAGTTTGGAGAGCAAGGAGAGTAATGTGTGACTGTGTGAGTCTGCCAGCAGTTGCACAATTGTCCCAGCAGGTGGCACTGAGGCACAGACCTCAATTTAACTGCGAAGGGTTTGGGTGAGGAGGGCGGGGAAGATGCAGCCGATAAAATCACAATCTAACCCAGTTAAACACGGCAGGCGTGTACCGGAAAGATCAATAAGGCCAAGGTTACACCCATACCAGCCCATCAGATAATTCCTGCATCTCCTTGAAATATCAGACCTAGCCTAAATGTCTCAGGAGGTTTGAAAGTGGATGTCTGCAAGTCAATCGTTTAAGCTGCCTCATTTTGTCTGACCAGTCTCGGGGCAGTGCATGTTTTCTAAGTGTAGGCTACCTGTTAAATCACTACGTTGGGTGGGTGGAGAGTGCATGGTTGGATGGAGTGGTTTGTGGGCATGGCGGCTGAAGAAGTTCATTGTATGGCTCTGACTGTGAAGTTCACTGGTGAAAGGTGGGCTGGGGGCTGGGGAGGAGCCTCCACCTCTAGCTAGCCTCCTCTATGAGCCGAGCGAGCGTGTCTCTCAGCTCCGTCAGCTCGAAGATCTTCCCGTCCAGCAGCTCCAGCAGGGTCCGCAGGCTCTTCCGGAAGCTCTCCTGCTCCTCCTGGTTCTCCTCCAGCCGCTGCTCGGCACCCGCCAGCTGCTCCTCCAGAACACGGCTGCGTAACTGTGTCTCCTGGCGAGAGAAAGGTTGGTGTCTTCAACTCGTTTAAAACGGGAAACAAACAGTAGCATGTTGATAATAGCACAAGACACTCGGGACCCCCGCCAGACGCCTCTCTCACCTCAAGCTTCTGGGCCAGGTTGTCTTTCTGCTCCATCAGGTCGTTCATGTGTTCCAGCTCTTCCTTTAGTCTCTCCATTTCCTGTTTGGAACAACGGCACAGTGAAAAGAGGAAGCAGTGGTGCTGTACGCTGGACAAGGGGCGTATGGATATGAGTATGATAAAGGCTCTCCCCCACACACACGCACACCCACCTCTTCTTTGTCCCTTAGTGTGGTCTCCAATTCCTCTATGGTTTGGTTGAGTTCAATCTTATGGGCTTTGATCACTGGGGACTGGTTGCTCTGGCACTCCAGTTCAGTCACCTGCCAGAGCCGCATGAAGGGGAACAAAAACATTAGCGTGCAGTCAGGGAGATCTGTCCAGTGACAGCAGAACAATATGCTTGTAGTACAACTCCTTTCTCACATTGAGCTTTCCTGAACTAGCCCTGTCCCCGTTTTATACCCATCTTGTTGACCATGTTGTCCTGTTCCACATTATTATTATTATTATTATTATTATTATTGTCTATATTTCTACCCAGACCCCCCCCCTTCTCCCCCAAAGGTATAGTAACTAATAACATTATTGTGGTGAGGTCACAGGCCAGAGAACAAGTCACCTGAAATTGAAAACTTAAAATAAAGTCAACCAGCAAATATAATAACACCTTTATAGACACAAAGCTAAGAGAAAGGAAATTGAAAAAAATGTTCATTTAAAAAAGTAGCATTCCTTCCTCTCCAGATGCCTTCACCATCGCTCCCAATCCTCTCTCTCCCCCCCTTCCTCACCCGTTTGTGTAGTCTCTCGGCCTCCTCCTGGTATGCGGACAGTTGCTGTTTCCACTGCTTGACGTTGGCCGTGGACTCCAGCAGCGCTGCTGTTAGTTTGGCATTGTTCCCCTTTAGCGCCTCCAGCTCTGCCTCCCAGTGTTTGGTCATAGTGGGGCTGCAGGGACGACATGTACATGCCGTGTCACACACCCCACTGTATGCGTTACAGTGTACCACTCCACGTTACGTGGTCACGTGGAGTGACATCAGACCTTTTGAGAGCCCGACCCATCAACAACTTATTTTTACTGCAAAAAAATGTAATGTAAATGTAGACCATAAGAACATAGAACTATTACAAAATGAACGGTTTATGTTTCCAACCATAATAACATCATCATAATCATTTTTATGTTAATATAATCATATAATCAAAATAAAAAGACTAAATGATTGCATTGAGAACCACCGTTTTACACATGAATGTAAGTAAATTGTACTTTTTAAATTAAAATGGTCAATTAGGTTATTTGGCAGATGCTTTTATCTAAAGCGACGTAGAATTAGAACGAGTATTAGGAGCAGATAAAGATTATAGGCGTCAAGCATGCATCTATGCTTACAGGCTTGAATGGAATGAACACATTACTTTTTGAGGTGGGAATTGACCATCCTGCCCTTTGTACGTACACACTATATCTATAACTACAGGAGAAATATGTACAGCATCTGCTCCCGGCCCTAAATTCCAACATGCAACACTATGACAAAAGCACAACCTCTAAGCTGTGGCAGGCGGAGCCAGCCTAACAACACTATGACCCCTCTATATACAGTATCATAAATCTTTCCAGCTATCAGCCATCACTTCTTTTCTGTCCTGGTGTGCGTGGAGGCTCACAAGGCAACCTGACCAGAGGTCAGCACCATTGGGCCAGTGGTGAAATCAGATACCTGCCGTGGGGGATGATAATCTGAGATAATGTCCTCATGCCTGGTCAGATGGGAACATAATGTGGTCGGGATGCTCACAGAGGAGAGGCCAGGGCAGATCCAGAGCAAAAATGTAATTATGTGAGAGGAAAGGCCGAGACAACGTAAAATGCGCAGTGTATACTAGTCAGTGTGAAGCATACTATAGCATCAATGTGGGACATGTCCTGGCTAAAACTTTCTAAGATGGGTGTCTCCCTGCTGAGAGTGGAACACTGCGAGATTTCATGGTTTCAGGTTTACATAATAGTCGCACAGCCTCTTACACAACAGCTGTACAACTGATTCTGGGGGGGTGGCGGGAAACACGTATGGGACCTAAACAGCGCCAAGTACCACTTTGAATAGCAGCTCCTTTCCCACATGCATCCGGTGCATCCTTGAAGCTATATGCACACCCACGCACACACACTTACTCAAGAGTGGTGACCAGGTGGTTGTAACACAACCCTCACACGCACACACAATGCAGACGCTTTCTCAAGAATGTTGACGAGGTGGTTGTACCAGCACCCTCACACACACACACACACACACACATGTGTGGCCCTCACAGACAGTGCTGCAGTGCTGTCACAACGCCCACACCCTCAAGTGGGGACGAGAGAAAAGCCTGGATCTAATTGACTCAGTACTCCCACATCACCTCCTTATTACACAACAGCCCCCCTTCCCTGCTCTGCGCCTGCCTACGTGACGCACAGGAGATGGATGACACGTTCTCCCACACACATGTGCGCACGCACGGCGTGCACGCGCACACACATTAAGGCGGTGGTGTCGCCTGCGTGTAAAAGCCCCACACATGAACGGCGAGAGCGGGAGAGCAGACGAGACTTCAATATGCGAGGATGGAGACCCAGATGGAGTGGAGAGAGAGCTGAGAGGAGAAGAGAGGAGAAAGTCAAATGTTTAACACATTCATGTGTCTAGCGGTGTACGGTTTGGCTGAAATGTTGAAATGAAAGAATGAGAGGTCTACTGGAAGACTCCGGAGATGGGGCTGCATTTAAGACACTCTAGAACGGTAAGTTTGCTGTATTAGTTACATGCTGTATTAGTGACATGGTTACATGCTGCTAGGTACTAGAAACTTGTTTTTGACTATGGAAACGGTGGATGCATCCAACATTTACATTGGTTCTGTTATGGTACTGATTACTTTGTTAAAGTTCTAGTAACTTACTGTAGGCCTACTTTGTCATGTTATTTTTAACTTTAATTTTACACTAGAATTAAAAAATGCATTTCACACTGGTTAGCTGTACTAATGTAGAGTTGTTATTTATTTATTATTTTTACCAAACTGAGCCCAGGAAATATAATGTGCATTTAAATAGTGGGGGAACCAATATGGGGCTTATTTGTTTTGTTATATGGTAGACCAATGTGCTTTTTTCTTTTTTGAATGGATTTTGTCAACTTGCCCACTCATTCTCAAATAAAGGCAACATTATTATCTGTATTTTGTAGCTTATATTCTCCTTTCCTGTATCATTACAATATCTTGCACCTGCAGTATGTGAAACGTTAGGTTGCTTTTACACATATTCACTGCATCCTGACTACTTTGTACACACTGACAGTCAGTTAAGTTCTGCCTTCACACAGAACCCTTCAGGAAGCAGAGAGCCAAAGCAGTTGCCATGGTAGCACCAGAGGAACACTATGGAGCTGGTGACATCCTGACTTATGACATCAGCGATGTCTCCATTCACACAAGCCTGCCGCAGACCCACCAAAACACGCCCTCTGATATATAAAGGCCTTGTTTTAATGAAATCAGTATTGCAAAGAACTGTCACTCAGCCCCCTCTGCCTCTGCTTGTGCACCCACATACAGTACATATTCCTGCACAGGCCTTCTGGGTAATGTATTCTACTTCATGCAGAAATATCCTTCCAGACTGCACAGATGAACAGCTTGACAACATGATGGAACTGTAAACACGTGCAATTAAAGTCTGTGTGTGTGTGTCTGTGTGTGTGTGTTTGGAAGCCTTTGCAAAAAGAATATAACACCTAAACACATTCAAAATATACTACATGTTTATTAGATTTTGTTTAACCTCAGATTTGTTCCTGGCTTCAGCATTGCACAACATCTCGGACGCTGCCTTTCAACTTCCACACAGATAGAGCTGTGGTACTAGAAATGAAACACACTGTGAAAGGTGTGGTTGCGGCGGTCTGTGTGTAGTGCTTTCCCAACGTATAACTACATACACACAAATATACAGTATAAGCAAACATTTTTGTATTATTATTATCTCTAATATTGTTTATCTTTCATCGACATAAATGTGCTCAATAATAAAACACCTGTGTTTTACATTCTGTTTGTATTGTCTATTTCTCTGCTGTTATATTACACTATTAAAAAAGGTTCCATTGCTTGATAACCTTGAGTGCACATGTAGGTCCACAGCCACAGATCAAAACGTTTGAAGCCGTCGGTCTAGCGTTACGGTGCCGCCACTGTCACACTATAGAAAGCCAGTTCTAAAAGTCACATCAGACCTGAATCACGTAGTTGCTCGCATATGCATGTTCGTTCTATTTCTGTGCGTGCCAAGTTTGTAGGACCGTGAAAGATACTGTAGTGTGAAAAACAGAGAAAGTACAACCGTGTCCACCTAAGCAATGGTGGCGATGAGGGCATGAGAAGGGGAAATGTGTCTTGTGTGTGTCTGCGTGTGAGGTCCACGTGTTCACCAGCGAGAAAGCCAATGGTCGACCCCGTCTCCCACGCATGCAGCAATAATAGACACCAGCAGCAGAGCTGCAGCGAGCTACGGGAGCCCTCCGTACCTTTCCTTTTGCAACGCCACCAGAAAAACTGCGGTGGGGATTTCTATGCATTTGCACAGGATTATGTCCAATAGATTTCACATGCAGATACACTGATTAGATTTTTGTTTAACGCTATCCAAAAAGATGTCCTAATTTCTGTGCAGTAACATTTAAGCAAAACCACAAATAGCACATTAATTAAGCATTCAATATCTTTAATGAGAAGGAATTGCCATCAAGATCATTATTATGGGAGTGACATGAGGTTACAGAGGATGGTAACATTTTGTTTGTTTGTTTGTTTGTATTGTAGTTCACACAAGCAATTCTAACTCATTTGAGTGGTTTAATGTTACAGTCTGTTAACGTGCACATCATGTATGCATAGGTGTGTGTGTGCTCATTCGTGTGTGTTTGCATGCATTGATGTGAGTGACTCATACATTCTCTCACTATACATTCTCTGCTCAATAGTTTTTTCCTCCCTCCCCCCTACCTCTTTCTCTCCCTCTCTCTCTCTCTCTCTCTCTCTCTCTCTCTCTCTCTCTCTCTCTGCCCGTGTCTTCCATGCTCTCTCCCCCACTGCCTCCCACTACCTACAGTAAGTCTGCCTTATATAAATGTTACATAAACACCGTAATGACAACAAGGGGCGCTGAACCTCGCTGCCACGCCTCTACATGAAGGCGTGCTCACACAAGCCCCTTTCCTCCCAAATAATTACATTCAGCATAACATGGATTAACTAGTATCAGTCTCAGCATACAACATCAGCAAACAACATATAGACAGCAAGAAGAGGCTCCAGAGCGATGACACATGCCATCTAGACTGGAATGACGCTGTCATCTAATAATAATAATAATAATAATAATAATAATAATGTTAAATAATGCATAATAATCGTGCTGTGAATATCTTGCAGGGAAGAGGGGGGTCACCTAAGTGATTCAGTTACCTCTGCTTTACAGATTGGTATATATGAACTCCTAGTATCTCGTGTATGTTTTGTGCACATGTAAGAGGCTCAGCTATGAGTGTAATTCGACATTCCACATGCATTGCAGATGATGCTCAGTGAGTCTACAGCTTAACTCCCTCCACGTCAATACAGTTGCGTTTTGCTGCGGGCGCCACATGTGGCGTTAATTGGTTTGGTCAGGAACACCCTCCATTCACTGGCCTGTAACCTGGCTAGTATTTCAGACAAGCATGTGGCAGCGCCTTTAGTGGAGAGACACTGCGGTGCGGTAGTCAGGACATTTAGTAACAACCCTATCAGAAAGAGCAGACGCGACAGGTCTTAAACTGCTCCCTAGAGAGAAAAGATACAAGAAAGACGAGGTAAATAAAGCAGCTAAAGTAGCTAGCACGCTGACACGTTAGACACCATGTACTGTATGTATCCACACTGACATGTGAGACAACATGTACTGTATGTATCCACACTGACATGTGAGACATGTACTGTAAGCATCCACACTGACGTGTGAGACAACATGTACTGCATGTATCCACACTGACATGTGAGACAACATGTACTG
>JAODOY010018691.1:8621-25692 GCA_025399855.1 Forbesichthys papilliferus | reverse complement strand
CCAGGCCAGTGTGGAGATATAATCTCTCCACCTAGTCCTGGGTCTTCCCCGAGGCCTCCACCCAGCTGGACGTGCCTCGCCCAGGGGGCATCCTTACCAGATGCCCGTACCACCTCAACTGGCTCCTTTCAACGCGTGGAACAACACGATAGTAACGTTTGGAAACCTTTCATTGATAATCTTCATTTATTCAATGGCCGCTTGTAATTTTCGTGACCCACTCAATCCCATTCAGCGACCCACCTGTGGGTCCCCTAGAAAGAAGTAGTAAAGTCAATCAACCAATCACACTCCTTTGTGTGGCCTGATGTCAGCAAGGTCTTACTCAACCCTTACACAATATCTTACACACCGCTGCGTGACGCAAATGGCAGTGTGTCAAAATACGTTTGTTCCCAAAGACCATGGGTTGGACAAATGACTACATCTTTCTATCCGTCCACATATGTCTTTGCAGAATAAGCAGGTTTTTGATTAAGCTGTGTTTTCTTTTAAAATTTGTGTTTTCTTTTAAAATGTCTTTTAAACATTTTTTTAAAAATGACTTCTATATAGTTTCAGTATTAATGTTCCCCATTTATCATGAAGTAACCCTCTTACATGCGGTCACTGTGTTTATCCTCTGGTACCTCCATTACGTCTCAAAAGTATGCTTCTGATGTACACACAAAAGTCCATTTCACACACGACTGGTTACTCCAACCATGTTTAAACTGTAGAATTGTTCAATGTTAGTTTGAAAAGTTCGGCATGAAGTAAATGATCTCAAACTTATGCTACAATTGAATTCTGCTTAGTTGGAGGAGCGCATGCCACCAGCACAGCTTTGTAGACACACTAGAAAAACATTTCTGAGGAACAATGGAACTGTGGAGGATTCAGTTCCGGTCGACGCACAATGGATTATGTTTTACAGAAAGTCACCATGAAGTTGTTCTGAATATCGAGGTGAGGGAGCAGAGTCGTAACTCTTACGATAAAAAACTAAGAAACAGCTGGTTTCCATTCAGCAATGCTGCTTTTTCTGACTCGCTTTAACACACCGGCCATATTGTAATGACTTAACATCCAGAACCAAATGAAAAGAGCACTATACGGGTTCTGATGTGGGCCAGGGCAGCAGCCACAATACCATAGAGAATACAAGTTCAGAGCAACAAAGAACTGAAACGTCAGGCTCCAGGCAAAGGAGAGGTCAGGGAATTTTTACTGCCTGTTCCAAATCCTCCTCCCCCTCACCCCTTCCGTCTTTGCGTCACAGAGCGTCGGAGAGAGCCGGAGAGCCGACGCAGGGTGGATTCAGTGCCGTAGTAGAGGAATGTGCTGGAGAGAGAGCGGGAGAGAGAGAGCGGGAGAGAGAGAGAGAGAGAGAGACAACAGGCCTATAAATGGACAGCACTTCCACTGACGTCACAGTGAAAACATTCCCCCCAAGTCTGATCTACTGATACAGCTATTTCTCCATCGCTTTGCCTTCGGCCAAACTCTTCTTCTCCTACACTCTCGTTCTACTAAACTCTCTTACCCTTTGCTCTCCTGCCCACTCCCCTCTTCCTCTCCCCTCTACGTCAAACACAACGAAGCTCTGTTGGTAATGGTTTAGCCTCAGTAAATCCTTTAAAGGTATGGTCAGCGATTGCAAGTTAAATGTGAGCTAATACCCTTTTTGTCAAATTCAACAAATACCTCCTCGCATTTCACTAGCTTACTGATCTCTGTGCGTGTTGAATAAAGAATCTGATACTTCTACACAGCCCAGGCTCCGTAAATAGTAACATTAACAAAGTGGCGAACACCGCTCACATCAGCTGTAGTACTACGCTTTGCTTCTCAATGCGTCTGGACGCGTGAGGCGGCGGCGCGGAGGAAAATTGATTTGAGCTCGGACTTAGCAAGCGTTTTTGATAAAGACTGACCCTGCTTTGAATTACTTTAATTATATTTACCATTTACTTAATGTATGCACATGTAGGCTACTGTACTTTAGTTGCCAGAGTGGCAGCTTGGACACGATGGAGAAACCCCCTTTCTCCATTGGGGGGTATGTTTTGCCCTATTGGAGAAACTATTATTGTAACGTAAAACCTAGTGTATACGTGAGAAAACTGTTTTATGTTAGTACTGTATGTAAACTGTATGAAAGCTATTGAACGAAGTGGTTCTTTTATAATTTGGGTTTGTGCTGCACACACGCACACACACACAAGCAGAACGTGATTCTAAGTAACTCAGTGTTCCTTTTCAGAGTGTTTCAGATTTCAAAACTCCCTTTTGAGGAACACTTTCACTTCGATGTCTTTCCCTGGAAATGGCTTTTCTGTAAATCCAGGGAAAGCTTGCCACTGGCCTAGTTAGCTTGTTTCGTTAGATAATGCTTCACCTCATCCCTGACATATTTGACAAATACTCTGAGGTTAAAGATTACTGAGCTCTAATGCTTAACCTACATGCTATAATTGAGGGAGGTAGAGAGAGAGAGAGAGAGAGAGAGAGAGAGAGATAGAGAGAGAGATAGAGAGAGATAGAGAGAGAGAGAGAGAGAGAGAGAGAGAGAGAGAGAGAGAGAGATCTGTTTGATTTTAACTTGACTTTGCTTAAGCATACAAAAACAAGTCCACCACACACGCACACACACACACACCCAAAGACAGCACATTTGGCAGGTGGGAATGTGATACTGTTGTTTTTCGCTGATATAGCGGAGGGTTAAGTCCTGGTTTCTTGGTTAATACCAACAAGTTCCAACAGACCTTTGTCTGAAGCACCTGAACTATTATGAACAGAGAATGTTGAGAATGTTTTCTTCACGTTGGTGGCAAACAGACTTTATCCTGCATTTCATTCAGGACTTTGCATTGTAATGTTGACCATGCACAAACAGGTGATGTCACCTTGGCTCCTAAGCAAGAGGAGCCTCTTACAGAATTTGAACCATATAAAGTATGATGTTGTTAACCCTCTGACATTCGGCTGAATGGCATTTGCTCGTGATTGGTTGCAACATGTCCTTTTTACTTATTATTAATTGTATTTATAGTTCTTTTCTATGACTAATATAATTTAATCAAAAAGGCTAACTTCCATCTGTAGTCCGCAGGCAGGATGTAGTTGAAAGTACAACTGCAGTGCTGGATTACTGACCGGGCACAGCGGAAAAGTGAAAATCTCTTCTCTGTATCTGTCTGCCTCTCCCCACCCTCGCTAACCTTTAGACATCGTCCGGGCTCATTGGCCAGAGCCACGCCTACCTTGAGCGGCCAGCGCTGTAGAGTGTTAATGATCGGCTAACAGGCCGATCATTAACAGGCTGCAGAGTGAAGAGACAATTGAAATGGTGCTCTACCCGTGTAGCCCTTACTAGAGCCATCTAGTAAGGGTCACGCCATCTCCAGTCACTCCAATGGACCGCTATTTTGCAGCAATGGCGCATCATAGAGCCTCAAAATAGTTCCCGAAATTTAGCCTTAATACTAAAAGTACCCTATAAATTATAATGTAAATGTAAATTGGTTCATGTATTGTCTACTAATTACAAAAACATTAAGTTATATATCTATATATATAGATATATAACCCTATCTCCCTTAGAGATAGGGTGAGAAACTTGGCTATCCGCGAGGAATTCGGAGTAGAGCCGCTGCTCCTACGTCGAAAGGAGCCAGTTGAGGTGGTACGGGCATCTGGTAAGGATGCCCGTACCCGGGAGGTGTTCCAGGCACGTCCAGCTGGGAGGAGGCCTCGGGGAAGACCCAAGAATAGGTGGAGAGATTATATCTCCACACTGGCCTGAGAACGCCTCGAGATCCCCCAGTCAAAGCTTGATAATGTGTCCTGGGAAAGAGAAGTTTGGGGTTCCCTGCTGGAGCTGCTGCCCCACGATGGATGGATGGATGGTAAAATACAGAATCTGTGATAGTATGTGGGTCTAACTTTGGCCACAGGGGGCAGAGTTGAGATTATGTGGATCCCTACATACCTTAATTAACATAGAACACTGTTTTTAATATAGTTTTTAATTACATTAGCGATACTGTGTGTCTGCCCAGACAGCTTCACATCCATATTGGCACTCAACTTTTTTAAAGTTATGATGATATCACATACCACAGTGTGAGTGCAAAGGAAAACAAGCTTTTGTAACACATCTAGCTTTTCAACCCTTGTTTTGACACACTGGTTAATTTAATCATGTAACACAAATAAACAAGGCTCAATTCGTGAGGACTTTGTTAAGACTCAAGTGTTCTTGGGAAGTCAACACTACACTCCCTGCACAGTGTACACACATGACATGCGCGCACACACGCACACGCATTTCTTACTTGTGTGGCTTATGCTTGGCAGCCATTGTCTGTAGCCACGGCAACACATCCTGCTTCTATTTAAGCGCAGCGGAGACACAATGTGCGAACGTCCCCCTTTCGCGCACACCTCTGTATAGCCTAACGCACACAGACCTTTGAGACGTGCCAGCGGTGTTTTGCTCAGACAATGGCCGATAACGCTGTTCTGTGACTCAGTTTTAGTGAAATCTCATGGGAAACAACATAGAAGCTTTGGGAAAAGTGCTTTGCCAGAATTCCACGAACGTGCAAAAATGTTCATGCCACTACATAATACATTGTCACCTCTTTTAAATAAAATGTAATTAAAATATGTTTTGGATTTCAGCGTTTCACTATTACATGATGGGATTAAAAGGGTATTATCAGAAGCTTTGATACAAACACGATCTACTGTGCATCTGGTGGTAAATGAGGCATTCTTTTACTGTTTATAATAAACCCCACACTTCAGTGTTTATCCAAAAACAGTGTTGTCTGTATGTTGTTTCTAATATCCTACAGCATTATCCCATATCTCTATCCCATATCTCTATCCCATATCCTATTCTCTACTCTCTAATACCAGTACTTGTGTTTGGCAGTAACTAGTTACTAGTAATAGTATTACTATTATCTATAGCTATTAGTGTAACTAATTACTATTTCGAATACAGTAATAATATTACAATTACTAATCCAAATAACTAATATTTACTGCATTACAAGAACAAGATTTCTGGTCCTAGCTAATTGACAATAACCTGGTTTGAGAGGCTCCAATGTTTTCACTGTGGCTGATTGTTGACTCCTAAGGTTAATTATTGTTCCAATAAAGAGGATTCAATTCTAAACTGAGCTGGCTACACAGGTTGTCATTTCTTTGAAGGGGCAAGGCAGGGTAGTGATTGTGAAAGTAATTTAGTAATGTAACTATACTTTTTATACCCACTAATAGCATTACATTTTCAAGAATAATATGTAACTAGTAACTTATTACAATTTCTGAGTATCCTGCCCAACACTGTTCACCACAGGCCAATGATATCTGATATCAGATTAGACAAAGGAGAATACGTCATTGCAGGAAGAGCAAAATGTTGAAATTATATAACAGCTATACTGCTGTTTGCCTTCTGGGGTGTGGTTGAATAATCTTGGAGTCTTCTTGGCGGAGAAACAGCTGCCAACTGTTTCGCAACAAGAGACTGAGACACAAGATGGCAGTCAGCTCTGGTCATGATTCATCCATTTTGCACTGTTGAGGGAGCATACATATTTTAGAACTTAACACATCGTCTGTCAATAAATAATTCAAAGCGCTCTTTATTATTTTTATTGACTATTACTGAGCAAACACATTTCACATTCATTCCATATTGCCTTAAGTGTAATTTGTTCAGATTGCATTATTATTCATAATTATTTGATCGTATTGCTAGAATTCTGGCCTAACAAATGGTTCCAACTGATCTGCCTCTATCTAAAATGTTCTATCCCATATTGATGCATGCCTCACCAGAGTGGAGGTGCTGTACTTCACCATGGAGCTCATTGGAAATACATTTGCTTTAGGAAACAAATAATTTATGCAGAACCGTCTGCAATTCCTTTCAAATTCACGTTAAAAAAAAGATGATAGTAAAACAACCTATGGTTGGAAAATAGTATACTCTGTATCAAGATTATCTGAAAGGTATGGATCCAAACGGTTTCTGGCTAAGCGTTCCATTTTGCGTTGGTGTCAATAGTGTCAATATTAGCATGTCTTCGTGAGCAAAAGGTCTGTATGCTGCAGTCTGCATCGTGTACATAACAAATATAGCCAGTACAGGCACTGTATACAACACAGAAAAAGGTAGGTGGATGCAATATAAATAGTGGATGTCACACCAACTCGCTATCTTTAAATAGCCTTTCTTTAGGCTTTACACACAATGGCCCTTCTCAAATCCCTGTGGTGTATGGAAAACTATTATTGCGAACATGACATAAATAAAGACACAATACCATAATGAGATTTACTTTGAAGAATAGCTTAGTTTATTGAATCCCTTTCAGACAATTAAAAATATAGGATTTACTTTTTCTGCTTTTTGGCAAGTCTCCATAAATAAAATACAAAATACAATTTCTTCTTTTCAACAAATAAATATAATAAATATATTAGTTTAAGTTAAACAATGCGAATTAGCCAACCAATAAGCAAAACGAATACTGCAATGTTAAAGTCCCCGGACCAATACATTCCTCTGACGTTCAGAGTTAGGAACTATCCAGGATTGTCAGATAAATGGGTGGAATTGGGGAGAAGGGGGTGATGCATTCATAGAAGAGTAAAATGCTCAGAAAGACTGTGTGTTTGATGATGGAATGGAAAGAGACCTACTGGAGACACTTAGGATCCACGTGGTCACAGATGGTTGATTTAAACATTCTACATTTGATTTCACTTCACTGTGAATTCACCCCAGATTCAGAGATGGTTTTGTCTCTTTCTCTCTCTCTCACACACACACACACACACACACAAACACACACACACACACAAACACACACACACACATACACACATACACACTAAACTGCAGTGTCACTATGGTAATGCCTTGTCCAACAGGCGCTCAAGCACACACACCAGAGAGAGACGTATGACATATACAGAGCACAATGGCTTTGGCTACGAGAAGACAGCCGGACTGTTTCTCCCATTGGGATCGACTGTAAAGTGCACATCACAGATTAAATGGCATTGGTGACACACCTCAACTGACACTGATAAAGGCTACAGAATCAAATATGCTGTTGCTGGCCACCAATGAGGAATAGCCTGTCCAGGGTGGAACATGGTACAGGAGCCATTTTGATCAATAGAGATTTGCTGCAAGCTTGTGTCCTAATTGCTTTAGAAAGAGGCACTTGTGCCCTCCGTAGCCATCAAGGCCTACAGAGGAGTCTTATAGTCCACCTACAAAAGGTTTAATTGGCTGCACGTATAAAAAAATAGATTTCTAATAACATTTGTATACAAAGACAATTTCATTATCTGCACTTGATCCAAGAAAAACCACAAAAAACAAGGTTTACAAATTCAAACGTGAGTGTTTTGCTGCATCATTAAAGCCTAGGGTCTTGATCAGGTTCTGGAGCCAGGTTAGAGAAACGTAATCATGATTCTCAGTTGTGGCTGCGTGCTACATGTGTTTGGACTGTCTTTTGAGCGAGGACACCCAGGCACAGCTCAGTCAGACAGGGACAGGCGTGCGAACACGGTGAGCCTCTTGGTGGCCGAGCCGTCGAAGGTGGGGGACTCCGCCCCGCTGGACCCTGCGCTGCTGCTGCTGCTGTAGCTTTCCTCCAGAGAGTCCTCAGAGGAGAAGCGCTGGAGCAGCGCGCTGGGCTTGGCCCCGCCCGCCCCGCCCTGGCGGCCTGCGCCCACCACCACCACCACCTGCTGCTCCTCCTCCTCCTCCTCCTCCTCTGCCACGGGGCCGCCGGGCTTCCCCCCGCCGTGGCCGCCGCACATGCAGCACGACGACAGCGGCGCCTCGGGCTCGGCGATGAGCGGCAGGCCGGGCCGCTGGTGCTGCTGCCGTTGGCGGAGAGAGAGAGAGGAGGGGAGCGGGCCGGCGGCGGCGGGGGCTCCGCCGAAGAGGAAGGATGCGGCCGAGGATGCGTGGGGGGCGTCGCCGAACACGGGCGAAAGCGGGTGGTCGTTGGCGGGCGGCGGGGAGACGGAGGGGGCGCGGCTGAAGCCCAGCTGGAGGTCGGTGAAGGAGCCGGGCAGGGACGGGGGCGGGGAGCTGCGCGACGAGCCCAGGAAGCCGGCGAAGCTCACGCTCTGGCGCAGGGATGGCCGCGGGTTGTTGTGGGCGGGGGCCAAGGCGGCGGATGCCGCTGGGCGCTCGCCGTGGATGAAGTGGCACCGCGGGCCGTACGGGCAGTAGCCGAAGTTGTAGAAGGTCCGGCAGGGCTCTGTCTTGTACTTGGGGTGCCGGTGGAGCCCGCGGAGCTCCGCCTCGCCGTGGGCAAACTGGCACTTGGCGCCGTACTTGCACGCGCCGCTCTCCTGGAAGCCGCGGCACAGCTCCGTCTTGTAGCGGTTGGACGGGAGCAGGGTGGGAGTCAGAGGGGCCTGGACGCCAGCCGGGGCTCCGGAGAAGCCGGGAGGCGGGGCTACGGTGGTGCCCGAGGACGAGGAGCAGGAGGAAGAGGAGCTGGAGAAGCCCTCCAGACCCTTCAGCTGGCTGAAGGGGAGCAGGGAGCAGCTGGACTCAGTCAGGCTCATGGAGCGGTCGGGCCTGAAGGAGAACGGCGGCTGCTGTTTAGGCAGCTGGCTCCAGATGTTGGCCGACCATGCGAAGCTGTCGCCGGCGAAGTCATCGTTGTTGTCATCATCGTCATCGTCGGCGTTGCTGTAGTTGACGTGCTCCGTGCTCAGGCTCTGCCTGGCGGAGGAGGAGCAGCCGGAGTGGGGGGAGGAGAAGAAGAAGGAGGCAGAGCGGTTGGTGCGGGCCCCGGGGACTTTGAGCTGAGCGAAAGGGGCGTCGTCCAGACGCAGGTTGTGAAGGTTCTGTTGGCAAACAGCACAGCTGACATGGTTAGCACATGCGGCAGCGGGCAGGTCAACAATGTTATGGCAGACTGAACACACACGTACGCTAGCTAACCAAGTGGGCAGATAAACATATGGCTAGCTAGCTAGTGTTTTTATTTATTTATTTTCTTTATTTTTTTTAAGGGCTTCACAATTACATGTTTGCGTTTTGTAAACTAAACGTCACACATTGACATTGATATTCTGTCAAGTTTAATACTTTTTTCAAAAAGCTTTATTAATTTCATTAATTATTCTTTATCATGTTTATGGGAAACACTGGACGTATTCTATTCCACTCATATATTTCTCTGTGATCATGACAATGTAGACTAGATTACCTACAGTATAATGCAGTAAAATAAATAGGTGCCTATGTCAAGTACTGTGCAAGTAGGCTACTCGTTCTGGAAGCTACAACATAGTAACAACTTTCAAACAATACAAGATTGCGATGAAATAATTTACACAAGTTGATCATGTTAATCTACACTTTAACACATGGTGCGTGACATAATTAATCATAATAATCCTACACTATACTAAAATGTGTTGTATATATCCCTTGATCACAACGAAGTTTCCATTTAGTATAGGCCTATTTAGCGCTGCTGTAACGCGTATGGGCTATACTTTATTCCCACAGCAGTAGGGAGTTGTCAACGACGGCGGTGCGAATTCATCTCCCTTTTTAGTAGTAGTCTATACAATAAAATAAGGCTAATCGTGAGCAGTCAAATCAGTAAAAAGTTCCCTGGAGAACATTTAAAAAATTTTTTTTAAATAGTTTGCACTAAGATATTGCACTTTATCTAAGGACTCCCAGTACCTTTTTTTAAGACCTACAAAATAATATAGAAAAAGTTTACTCACCCGTGTAACAATGTCGTCTAACATAGCGGACATGCTGTGTAGGCTACCCCTGTACCTTCAAAGAAATAAAAAAGATCAGCTTCAGATCTCCTCAAACCGGCCCGTCTTTGCTGGCTACGTGTACGCAAATGGTGAACACGTACTACACTGTTTTTTATAGCGTAATAATAATGATCCCACAGGAGGGCTTTCCGCTCGTACCGTAACTTTCCAGTATGCTCCTCCTTCCACCCCCCTCTCAGGTTTCATGGCTGGTGAGCTCACAGGGCGTGTATTAAAAACTAAACTAAATTAAAAAAAAGAAAAGAAAAAAGAAAGAAAACATTGCCTTAAAAAAACTGAATCGGTTGAATGAACATGACTTTGACTGAAAACAGATTTCCTGGGAATAGAAAGACCATTAGAAATGCTGTTTACCAGCATCTATCTTAAGTGGTGGTGTTTGTACTGAAAGGCTGTATAAAAAAGCACCAATGTGTAGTCTCTGTGAGTTTGTTGATGATATAGCCTACCTATGCATGGTTTCTATGTTTAATAGCAGAAAGGAGCAACTTGTGAGTGAGCCTCGCCGGTTACCAGAAGAACACCTTCCCCTTGTTTGCTCTAGTTTATGTGGTTAATTAACTTAGCTAAAGTAAACACAAGTGCAAGGAACCTTCACACTAATTGAAGGTTAGCTGTAGTTTTCTATGGTCTGTTGCTATGGCGATGATGAGCACAGGTTGATATTTGTATTATGGGTATCACAGGCGGCAGACTATAGAGCATGTAGACTTAGTCAACTCACAAACTACTATTAACTATTAAACTACATGACATAAGAACATGTCTAAACTATTTACAAAGAGTCGCACAGGCCGAGTTCCAAGAATGTTCAGTGCCACTATCTAACTCGCTCCTGACGAAATGTCAACTGCAGGCAGCTGAAACTTTTGTATTACAATGTGACATTGACCCAGTTTCAATAATAATTTAAATTTAAATGTTCAATATTTTCTCTTGGACATCGCTCTCATCTGAGAAGACACATGTGATTGACTGTCATTATTAATGTGAATTATATAAAATGGTAGATTACTAAAGAGAACATGCAACATTTATGGATACATTTTTAGTATGATAATACATGGGGCTTAAAAATGTTAATCTTAAAATAAAATTGCATATTTGTTCAGCGTAATCTTATCTATGTTTTCTCAAAGTGACTTCGCTATCCTTTTACATCCCCAGCAACAAATGAATTTACCCGTTCTAAATTATTGCTGTTCATGTTCAACTCTATAGGCTATCCGGTATTTTATTTTACATCCAGGGTGGCACATGGCCATAGTAGAGCGGGGCGATGGGCGATCAAGCTAACACCCCACTAACTCCTCACCAAGTGTCGAGGTGCCCTTGAGCAATACATCTAACCCTAACTGCTCTCGGTGGTCGGCTGTCTCCTTGCACGGCTGACATCGCTCCTCACCAGTACATCGATGATTGTAAATGTGCTACATTGTGTGGCAGCATGTGATTGGGGCACACAAATGGCACCTTGTGCATGATCAGTAGTGATATGAGTCAAGTCAAATGTATTTATATAGCCGTTTATCACATTGCAGTATCAAAGGGCTGTACAGCCATACATTTCACATGGAAACAAACAACACCCCCCTAACCTGCTCCTCCCCCTGGTCTGTAATCATTTGTAGTTGCATTATATTCGGGTCAGATTAAAACGGAAAATCACACCTGCATGTACTAATAATAATAATAATAATAATATTAATACATTTAATTTCAGGACGCCTTTCAAAACACTCAAGGACATCTTATTGCTGTACATAGGCAAATTTAAATACCAACACACAACCATTTGTTAAGATATATACATATTAATATATTTTAGAAACAATATACAATTACATTAAAAACGTTTGGGAAATATACAGTTGTATATTTGTACAAAATATAGTTGTATAGTTAAATTGGTCCCAATGACATGGTGTTGTCAGTATGTTAACAGAGTGGTTTGTTTACGACTGGTACATGACCACCTTATTGGTTATGCTTAGTGCCAACGTCTACCTGCGTGGATTTGAAGGAATGGGGGTGGAGTTGGAATACTATGAGGAAGATAGCTTGCATATTAAGCAGGGATTGGGGGTATTTGATGAATCTTTGTTCAACCTGTGAAGTAATAGCTGTTATATGGACATTATGGTGGGTGGAGGAACATAAAATATATAATTATGCTCTGATTCAGCAGCTAACTTAATGTCTATCATGGGGTAAACCTCAAAAGCCAGGTCCAATCTAATACGTGAGATATGAGATGAGGAGACTAGGAAATCACTGCATTAAGGTAAACATTGAACAGTTGTGAACAATTGTATTATATAATACAGGGAATTGTAATAAGGAAAATGACCCACCTTATATTAAGCAATTGTGGACTTGCAAATGTATTGTGCACAATTGGAAAACAAATGGAATATTTGGTGATATGTAGACAGTAAACATATTTTATTTTGGTGAAAAACACAAAGGAGAAAGAGGTATTGTGCATTAAATGGCAGAATTATGAGTTTCCAAATTCTTCTCTTCTCTTTTTAGTATCAATGAGACATGGAAAATATAATGTTGAGGTTTTTGCACATGTGGATTCACTTATTGACATAACACTGTATAATCGTGTGTGTGTGTGTGTGTGTTTGGTGTTATTTAGTTAAACACATTTCAAATAATTACACTGATGGAAACCTGTTGATCTGTGTAACAGTATCATTCACGAACTGTGTTCAGTGAAATAATTGAATTACAGGAACATTTTGAAATAAAGTGCAGAGTAAATGCCTTGTGTGTTTGGTTGTTACGACATCTGTGCTTACACAGTTTGGCTCTTCAGTGCATGACTAATCACTTATCGTTTTAATGATGCACAATCAATTCTGGCAGGCTTTGTATCGGCTGAGTCATGCCGTTCTGTAATCTTTACAACTGTTATCTTATGGACTGTTTCAAAGAAACACTGAATTGGCTCAATGAGGCTTTTAGAGTAAAGACAAGTGCTAGGGCAATTTCTGGAAGATGTATAGTACACAGAGCTGAACCAGCTTGCTTTAGACAGAGGATGGCATTCAAACAAGATGCAAAGTATTTTTATTTCATAATTAATTTAATTTAATAACTTCAATAGTTTGATGTTCATAAGCTTCTATAGCTATGTCCAACGTATGGTAATCAACGTGTTATGTGCTATAGGCCTATATTGCTAATAGCTAGTTGAACTACCTCGGCTATTTCCCTTTTGCTTGTTATGAACTGCTCTAAAATTGTTAAAGTTAGATTTGAAATGTGAAACTAGAAATGACTTTGTATTGTGTAGAATAATTGAGGAAATGAAATGTTTGTGGACAGGAGCGTGCCTCGAGTAGGGCTACCTATAGCACTTACTGGCAGTGAGTGAGCGAGTCAGCAGAGGTACGAAAGGTTTCCCTGACAACAGCTGTGAGGGCTGTTATGTATTTTCTTGGGTTGTTCCTGGTAGAACCTCAGACAGAGATTCTAGACTGATTCTAGACTGTAGTCTGTAGACTCTAGTCTGGCATCTTTAGGGTACATTCATTTGTTTGAGTAAAATATAATGTATAAATGGCTATAAATGTATAAACTATATATTTTATTAAAAGTACAAATACATTAATTTGATCAATGATTTGTTGAACTTTTAAACTGGTTAGTAAGTTTACTGAGTATGTAAACAGTTAGTGTTTGAAACTCCAGTTTGCTTTTGTGCTAAACACAAGAATGTGTACAATGGTCAAATTAAAACTTTTCCACTTGTGTGGCTTTACAAAAGTTAATTACTTTTTACAAAGTACTTTTACTTAAATACTCCACAGAGTATGAGAGGCACTGTACTGTTTCCATTCTGGGTGTTGAGACCCAGTATGGAAACAGTACATCTCATACCTCTCATTCCGTTTAGTCACCAATAATGCACATGATGCCATGTTGTTTGGGTTTCTGTATTCTTTTGCAACCGGTTTGTGTAGAGCTTTGTGTCGTGACACAAGATTTATTCATTCATTCGTTAAATTCAGCGAGGCCAAAGAGGTATTTGTCTTGGGTGAGAGTGTGAATTCGCACGTTCGCACGTTCAACATTTATCTTTGTAGGGAGGTGAGGAAGCAAAATATCTTCACAACATGATGGTCACTCTACCCTTTGTCTATGGAGGGTGAAGGTGAAGAAAATAACCGGCTCTGCAACGCTGCGTATCACGATCAAGAATCTCACATACTAAGTAGATGAATTCTGGCCTGCAGTCTGGTGGGCACTTTGTAGTGACTAAGTTAGAGCCTTGTGCCAAGATTTCAAGTGGGGGTTTCCTCCGCACTCTTGCAGTAACATGTGGTGATATTATGTATGTATTTTATTACCACTTGCCTGGACATGTTAAAGCTCTGGGCTTTCGTCAGTTTGTGCGTGTGTGTGGAAACAGTATGTAAACAATGAAGGAGATACCAAGGAGTTCCAAGTTATTTGAAATAGATATGTGGTTATTAAATTACTTACATTTAATATTTTTTGAATGTGGACAATCATTTTTGGTGAAGTCCCTCTTGAAAAAGAAATAATTTAACTCAACGTGGCAAGGTGAAAAAAAAAAAAAACACAATTAAAAACAAAACAAAATGTTCTAGCATTTAAACATGATAAAACCTGTGTGTAGATACATACACATTAACATACACATGAAAACGATTGTTGCAATTAATTATAATAATGAGCTAACCATCATTATAATGAGCTAACCATCATTATAATGATGAGCTAAACACAAATGCTGTAGTCAATCTGTAGTGTACGTTCACTTATTTATTTATTTGTTTTCACCTATTATTGTATGCTTCTCCAAATATGTTCAGCCGCAGACAATACGAACATAGCATGGATTTACTGTATGAAAACCCGTGTCATATGTGTGTGACTGCATATACAGTATCGGTGTCATTGGCTTAATGTGAATGACGAAACTAGGGCAAATCATTAACCAGCCCTATATAATCTGATTGTACTTAGAAGTGAGTGATAAAAGCACATATTCAAGTAGTATTAGTATTAATGAATGTAATGATTTGCATCTGTTGTTTCAGAAAGTGAAATATATTTAAACATAAACAACTTTACTCGTCCTGGATTGAGATGTAGTTCAACCATATGTCATTAATAACAGTGTTTAACTGTTTGAGTCACTTTTTTAAATGTATTTTATTTATGTTAAGGCAGTTATAACCAATTTGGAAACTATTGTTGTTAAAAAGGTATTTTTAACACAGCATATACAATTTATAGTTTCTATTTTGGTTCCATGAGTATTGCTGAGTTTCAGTTACATTTACCGGCCTGGTCACTCAGTGAGAAGCCTGACTTAAGGGAAATAAACATTAGTGTACTTGACCTTGTACTGAGAGACCTAGGGGAAATTTATAATAGGCTTAATCACCATCATGGTGGTAAACCGCCAAGTCACCATCTAGGCTACAATATGACTAAATTAGCTCATCAAAGAAACCCTGCTCCTCCCCAGCTTTCCTTTATAACAAAACATACTCAAAAAGCACAGCGAAACTTACATGCCTGTAGTTTACACCGTGCACGCAGTGACCAATGTATTCTTGTTTAGGTTGTTTACAGCACAGAATAAACACTGTGACCCGCTGATATTATATTTTACTCAAGGGAATCAAAAAGCGGTCAGAGTATCAACCGACACAAGTAAAATGTCCTTTTGACTTTCCACGAAGCACAAACCAACCACTTGTAAACTGCTAGGTTGATATGTTTGAGAGAGGAGATAATGGAATTGGGTGGACGATGGATGTGACTGCGATTCAGTTGGGCTGCACTCCAGATGGATTTCATGACTAGGGAAAGTACCTTTCTGCCCCACGAGGATAATATGAACACACTATGCACGTGCTTAGATACACACAACTATCACTCCCCCGCAACCGTGAAAGTTTTTTGGTCAGAAATGCTTAACAGAGGGTGGGCGGTGTGCTAAATATACACAGACTGTTTTCTGCTTGTCATGTGTCTGAGGTCTGAGAACCCCAACTGAAAAAACATGGCAGTCATGTTCATAGCACAGTGAGCTCATTTATTTTAACCGACTCTGGTGAACTGAGATGTGTAAGTTGATAAGCACGTCTTTAGCTGAAATGATGTGTGAGATATTCTGGAGCTTCCCAGTATAATGTGTTAGGACACAGATTATTGTATAGCCTCTGGGGATGTCCTATATCATTTTGTCATGCAGCGCATGTTGAAACTTTGTGTTCTTTCAGGCTATAGCATGAGTGTTATAAATGCAGTTCCCTATGTGCATGTCACCATGGATGTTGATAGTGTGTGTGTGTGTGTGTGTGTGTGTGTGTGTGTGTGTGTGTGTGTCAGTGTTTTGGTATGCGTTAATGGAGCTGCTGGGAAACACCTCCACTGGTTTGCAAAGTCAGGCCAGTGGTTCAGCGTTTTATTTTCTACCAGTTCAGGCACATGACATAACTGACTTCCTGGTTCTGTGGAGACTGTTATGTAGCCTGATTTGTGATGTTGGATATTTTCAAAGTCACAGGATACATATTCCTTAATTTTTGACTTTATTGGTCTGCTAGAGTGACAATAGTTGACACCAGGTTTTCAAAGCAGCCCACATACAGTATTTGTCGATCGGATGACTATTATCCTCTCATTGACTCTGTCCTATATGCAGTAGCTTACATGCTGGGTGCACCAGATACATCCTGTATAACGCTCTATTGCCATGACATGCTGTAGCTGCTGAGCTGTGTGGGTGGGTGTCTCTTCGCAGACAACCCAGTTAGCTAACACTCACTTCATTTAATTGAATTGTATTGATTTTATTTGAGATTTTCTGGCCTTGTGACATCCCTAAGCATCCCGTGATCCTCTGGAGATGCCGGAGCCACGGTTTGAGATCCACCGCCGTTGACATGTGGCATGTTGCAGGACTTGTTCACCTGGCCCAGTGTGCCTTGTGGAACGGAGGTAACACACTTACAGTAACAAGGAGGCCTTGTTTTGTTTTGTTCCAATTTGAATCAGTGGGCGCTCGTGTCTATGTATGCACATCTACATATCTCACTACCAGTTACTCACACAGTAACTGGAGAGTTACTGTACAGTAACAGACTGTAATGTATTAAATTCAGGCCACCACACACACAATTGTGTGTGTTTGTGTGTGCGTGTGTGCGTGTGTGCGTGT
>JAODOY010018680.1:0-25694 GCA_025399855.1 Forbesichthys papilliferus | reverse complement strand
TGCAACACACCTATATATGTGAATTGCCCAGGTGCCCTTCATTAGCCCACAGACTACAGGCCTGCTTAAACAAGGCAGGGCCATCACAATAAGCATGATGTTCTGATAAAACCATGTATGTCCTCATAAACCATGTTCATGTTGGAAACGCCAACTCCCGCCCATGTCCCCATAAGGCAGGTATATGTCAGGTTATCATTTCTCTTGACTGGTGTGATAACATCTAAATTTGAAGTGTGCTGAATTTTTTTCAGATTTTTCTAAGCAGTTGAGTACTTCTCCTGTAGCTCTAGGGCAAGGGGAAAGGCATGTCCCCCTATACCATGTTTGGAACTGGTTTGAAAATTGTGTCCCCGTATACCACAAAAACCTGTATGTGTGTGCGTGCGTGTTGTTAGTATATAGTTCTATGGTGTCTGCATGTGTTATTATATAGTTCTATGGTGTGTGTGTATGTGTTTTTATATAGTTCTATGGTGTGTGTGTGCACATTTCTCAATGTTCCAGTGTGTAACTCTTTTGCAATACGTATTACATTATCCCACTGCAGATAATCTTATGAAGCTGGTTATTAGCAATAATTACCGTCAACATACATCCATCTCCCGTCAATGTAATCTGGTTCTTTGTAAGGCACATTCCTAGGCAACCCTACAAAGAATAGAGCAGTGAGCCAGGCTGCTCAGACTAGAACATAATGTTAATTGGATCCAGATCATTCTTGACAGGACCTGTGCATCTTACTTTTAGTTTTTGGACATGCTGTAAAAATCAACACATTTACTGTATGTTGTACAACATGTAACATTGTAGGACAGTACACAAACTTAAACCATCTGAATTACTCCAAACATTCCTTGTGTAGTACGTCTATACAATTATTTTTATAGTTGAAAATGTTTTGATGTAATCTATATTTTAAATGAGAGGATAATAGCAATGGGGTAGATCACATTGACTTCATCGTCATGAGCCGCAAAGCACAGTACTCGGACAATCTTCAGATCTCTGCTCACTAGTTCAGCCTATCCATTCCTTCATCCATTCCTTCATCCATCCATTCATCCATCTTCATCTGCTTATCCATAGTCGGGTCAAGGGGGCAGAAACTCAAGCAGTGGAACCCAAACTTCTCTTTCTCGTGCCACATTATCCAGCTCTGACTGGGGGATCCCGAGGCGTTCCCAGGCCAATGTGGAGATAAAATCTCAGTTCAGCCTTAACTTTTCTAAATGTAACACATAATCTTTATCAACCTTTCAGTGTTCAACCTTGTGTTTTATACCCCTAACCTGCTGGTGTGGAACTGTAGAGAAGTTATCAGCAGGTGCTAGAGAAGTGAGTGTTGCAAAGTCGCTAATCTGTCCTCGATACAAAGAAAGCATCTTGGAAGAATGACAGTTCTGTCCGTCTTATCCATAGAACTATATATAAACTATATATATAAACTATATATATATATATATATAAAGGTCTTATCTTGCTTTGATTTCATTGGGCCAGGCAGTGACTATGCTATACACTGAAGTCTTTCTCACACAACAGGCATAGAACATTTAAATCATCAAAGCTGACACATATTGTTTATTTGTTTTTATGTTTTGAAATACATTCAGAGATATTAGTCTGTTCTGTTTTAAAACATACAGCTCTCCAACCGTACTGAACATTCACTTGTCTCTTAATTGCAACAGAGGAGCACATCCATGGAGAAATCGAATGATGCACATTTATATGATTTTTTTTCTTGAGATTTTACTCTTGGGAACTTCTCAGTTTGCTACTGAACAACTTCTATAATGGATCCATTGAGAATAAAGTGCTTCACTCAACATTATACCATGAAAGCTGATGGAGATGAATCAGCATGGCGTTTATGAGAGCCACTCATACAGTATTCGTAGTGCTGTACGTGCTTTGAGTGTTTCTATTATAAAAAATAAATCTAAGAAGTAACTGCCATTGTAACTGCAGACATGGGAACAAGTAAAGTAATAATAGTTAAAGTAGAACATATAAATATATAAAGTACAGCTCAATGAAGTGTGCATCTTCTTTCAGTGAGAGCACCGTAGAATAAAGAGCACTCTCTACAGCGAGTATGTCCTGGCAATGTTCAAACCCTTTTGCTCTAACGGGCACATAGGAGAGAAATTTTAACAAAACACTGGTCAGACCAGAGAAAAGGTGTGAAATATATTGCTTCCGAACTTCACTTCTGACGTTAACGAAATTTGGCCAAGACGATTAGTAAATTGTAATTCATAAGTCAGAAGTTCAAAGCTGGACAAAGGTTACAAGTTTTTCTTCGAGAAGTTTATTTTTAACTATAAGTTAAAGTTGTTGAAGTGTTGGCTTGTTACGCTAGCTTCAGGTTGCTAATGTAATGCTAATTATATTCAGTACCGATGTTAAGCCTAATTTTGTGTTCTGCAAAATTCAGTGACCCTTTTGAAAGTGCACATGCGCCACTTCAAATCATGTACAATTTATTCACCGGAGTGTATGATTTCTCGTGCGCATTGTGTCTCGCTCCCGAAGTGTTTTAGTTCGGGAAAGGGTTACTACAAGGTTAGCTAGCTATCAATGGTGGTTTACTGTGCAAAAAGCTTGTGATTTTAGCTATTTCTGAATAAAAAGTGAATAGTAATCTAATTTATCTACACCAGCCTTGTAAATTTAAGGTTAATTGATGTCTAAATATTTCTTAACATTATTTATAGATCTATCAAACTTTTTCTTGCTTTTTCTGCTTTATTTAACATACATTGTTTAGAAAGGGTCACTGAATCTGGCAGGACACAGAATTAGGCGTAACACTGGTACTGACTGTTTAGCTACTGTAATTTGAATGTAGCCAATATAAATACAGTATAACTGGACGGTGCCTTTGATATTATAAATATTAAAATACCTATTTGCAGCTTTTGGTAGTTTAGTTTGTGTTTGCAGAAAACTGCTTCAATTCAATGTTCAACGATAGATGAGCTAATGTAGACTGTTGTACTCATAATTAAGTTATTACTTAGTGTCAGTAAATTGTGATAACATCATCCCCCTTTTACATGCAGTGTCAGATTTAGTGAACGAGGGTGTGGTAATACAGGCAAGCTGCTACCTGTCAATGAGAAAGAACGAGGAGCCCCATAAACTACAGGTTGCATGCTTTGAGTGTTTCTATTATAAAAATAAATCCAAGAAGGAACTGCCATTGGAACTGCAGACATGGGAACAAGGGAAGTAAAGTAATAATAGTTAAAGTACAAAATAAAAATATAGAAAGTACAGCTCAATAAAGAGTGCATCTACTTTCAGTGAGAGCACCGTAGAATAAAGAGCACTCTCTACAGCGAGTATGTTCTGGCAATGTTCAAACCCTTTTGCTCTAGCGAGCACATAGGAGAGGAATTTACCAAAACACTGGTCAGACCAGAGAAGAGGTGTGAAATATATGCTTTGTGAGAATGAGGCATTTCTGGTAAATAAACAAATAATACGGAGCAACTATATTCGTTATTACTTGCTTTTAATTTTTTTATGCTGATTTACTGTATAGACTTTCATATACGTGTCTATACGGTATAGTGTGTCTAGGAATGGGACGATATACGATATTATCGTTTATCACGATTAAAAAAAGGACAATAATCGTATCGTGGTGAATGTCCGTTATTGTGATAATCATGAATATCCTCGCATAGGTTAATATTTTCACAAGTGAAAAAAGTTTAAAAAATATATTTTCACAAGTGAAAAAAGTTTTAAAAAAAAGATGTCTAGCTCACTTGTCTAGTTGTCTAGACAGATTGTCTAGATTTTACACACACACATATACTGTGGACAGAGCTAAAAAGAAATAATAGGACAATCACTCCCTGTATCCTTCCTCCACTTTGAAGCTTGAGTGCACATCGATAATTACGTTGTGGGTCTAGTGTTCTGTTGTCACAATGCAAATTTAACAGTTTCTTCGTGTGGTCTTTTCTGATCAAGACGGCAAACAGCAGGGAGATGTCAGGAAAGATAAGATGTTCCTTTATGAATCCCTCGTAGGCGAAATCCAGGTTGGTTGCAGCAGCACACTGCTAGATATATAATTAACAAGCATTAAGAAACAATAAATCAATTACTACTATTATTCACTATCATCATCGTCATAATCATGAGGCCCACATTTATAGTGCTGCCACTGCAAACACACACACTGTACTCAGATATACATATGTCCAATTGTTTATTTAGAGCCAATTGATAAAGATGGGCCGATACCATCATAAGTCCAGCCTGAGTCTTATTTTTCTTATTCTTGAGGTTGAGGGACTCTGGATTCGCTCAACCTCAGGTGCTCCTCAGCTGCCCTTGCAAGGCCTAGATGGAGGCTCCCCATCAAGGCCTGGGTGGGACCTGTTTCTGGGGCAGACTGCTCTGGGCCTGGATGGAGACTCCCCCAGGGGGCTGGATAGGCCAATGGATGCCATGAATGCGGACAGCCTCTGCTGGTTACACTCGTGCCTTTGAATGAGGTCTTCCACATCCTGGTTGAAGGCGAGAACGTCTCCCTGCAGTTGCATATACTTCTCCGCCACCTCATCCCACTTCTCCACCACCACATCAGACCTCTCCACCGCAGCATATCCCTTTGCCACCTTAGCATATCGTTCACTACCTCTGCATAACCTTTAGCCACCCTACCATAACCCTTTTCCACCTCAACCCATCCCCTTACCAATTCCGTATATTCTTCAATGATACACACGTCTTCTTGTCCTCTTGCTGTGTGGTGGTTAAATTGCAGTAGCATTTTATATTAAAACAAAGTGGGCGTGGTAAATTTTGTGGCCAAGTGACTTTATGACATCACCGAGACTTCCTGCTGGGTTCCCTCAACCTGGGGACCCTCTGATGGGCAGTCGGCGGACAGGGTCGGGGGCTCGGTCTGTGTGCCAGCGTCCGACCTGGGCGCTTGCCTCTGGGCCTCGTGCAAGGCACCGATGATCTGGGCCTTCCTCCCCCTTCAGGGAGCTGAGCACGACACAATGGCTGGGTGGAGCAAAGGATGCGATCAATGTGGACAGCCTCTCTATGAGATAATTGTTACAACTTTGTATAATTTTGGTACTTAAAAGACAGAAATAAAATATAGAAATAAATACATAAAAGCATACCCTATGAAACTAATTTTAATTCTAAATAATAGTGCATATGCATAAATAAATAAAAAACTGCATTTCATAAAAATAAATGTTTCTAACAAAATTATAGTTTTACAATCTTTTACATAATAAAAAACAAAAAAATTTAGACGTTTATCATAACTTTGTATTTCATAAATATAGCCTATTGTAAGCCTGTGATCAATCGGCCGTGTTCTCTTTGAGCACATGCTCAATTAAATATTTTACAAAATCCAAAAGGAGAGACATTTTAAAATAAAATGTTAATCGCCATATAATCAAAGCAATGGAGACAGACGTCAAGTCTTTGGTAAAGACAAACACACAAGACTAGCATTTAACAATTTGATCAGATATTCAGTTTTTCCCAACTTGAGTAGACAAATGCTTGTTTGAAGGACTGTCATAAAATCCTTATTTTATAGTTTGCATGTAGCTATATCATTTTGAGACTATTTAATTCATTTCTTAATAGCCACATATTTCAAGGCTATGGATAATGTTTTATAACATAACATTTTGAAATATAGTATATACAAATTTGTAATGTGTAAAAGTGTCATGTTGGATGTCATACATACTTTGAAGAAGGCATTAATTCAATTTGTACAAATACAAACATATGCAGTATGTAAAACGGGCCTATGGTAGTGCACATTCCTTGTAGTAGTTTACCCTGTGTTAATTTGTGCTACGGCTATTCTATTGTAGGCTATTCGATTCTATTTGATGACAGCTTTTCATATCCAATAATTGTTGCATTTACATAATGTAATTTTGAGGGTGTATCGGTGTCTAGTATTCTATTGGCTGTGTGTGAAAAAGGGTGGAGCTGGCTGTCCCTGGAGCCATGCCGTTTAGGTTATTAATCAAGCAGGGTAATGGGATAGGTGGATAGTGTTGCGAGGGGTCTGTCTGTTTGTTTGGAAATTAGAAAGACATGGAAGTAGGGTACTGTCGTTTCAAATGCATAAAGCACAGGCAATTGGTCTCTGTGGCAAGTGCTGTTGTTGTCCTGGATCTAGCCTGTCAAACCGCCTGTCATGTTTATTCGCTCCTCCAAGATAAGAGATTCCAAAAGATCGGTATGTAGCCTTCAGGTGTGACATTGTTAATGATGTAAAGATACAGTATGTGTGCCTTCGAAAAAGCACTGGCTGGTCTACTGTAGGCTATGCGTAATTGTGACTGTTTAACAAGGATATAGGCTACTTTCCTGTTGATTGTTGTGTCCAATTCCTTAGGGCGTTGAGGTACATCTGTTCAGGAAAGATAATGCTCTGGCACAAGCCTCACTAAACAACATAGTTTTGGTGATGTGGTAACTATTTCCTCTGTTGTTTTTTTTATCGTCTTTTCCACTCATTGCACCCTGCGCCAGATATACTTCTATCCTATGATTTGTGTGCCATGCATGTATCATAGTTGTTGAAGTCATATCAATCGGAAAACGTAATAATATAATTATTATAATATAGACTTCGTAATCTTATCCCTACTTATATCCCATATTCAATCAATTGTGTGTGCGTATGTGTATAAATACATACAGTACATACATACATACATTATGAAAATATTATTTGCTATAATTGAAGAAAAGAAAAAGAGGAAAGTATGCTTTCTGAGCTGAGCAGCTAGCCTACATGGTGTGGAGTAGGCATTAGCCAGCCAAATAACTTATTAATTCATTCATTTGTATGACTGCAGCTCAAGCCTACCGGGCCACCGAAAAGACAGCCCTACAATTCTTGCGGAGAGCAGTGCCCAGGCTTCACTCTGCATACATGGAGGTTGGTGTACTTTGTCTCCTTACCCCCGCTACATGTGTGCCATCCCTCAGACAGACAGTGACCCATATGACTCATAAAGGTAGATTTAGTAAATGCTTTATTATTACTTTGGTGTAATGTGGTCTGCCAAGTCCATCCATAGATATTCAGTAAATAATCCATCACTAAGTGACAGTTTACCCACGTAACTATATGCAACATTTTTACAACGTTTTTCTATACTGTAACTACTATTAGTGTATGTTATTTGAGTAGTGCAGTGTAAACATTCTTCTACAAGAGCACAGGGACACTTAGGATGAAAAGCATTTTGAGTTGCTTAAATCATTAATAAGATGCAGTCATGCATTGTAGAGTGAGGTAGTCTTTATTGAGCTCCTGCCTGAATTTGGTTGTTTTTCTTGTAAAAAGCAGTTTGTACAGCAGATAAGATTGTTCTCATCTTTGCGAATACATTCCCACCAACTGTGGAGTCCTAAGGTTAGGTGCCAGCGATGTTACAAAAGTTCTCATAGGTTTGAAGGCTGAACATCAGAATCATTTGAGATTCATTCTTGCACACAAAAAGGCAAGGGTTGGAAAAACATTTTAGAATTTCATCCTATTTATTGGAACAATAATTAACTTTAGGAGACAACAATCAGCCAAAGTGAAAACATTGCAGCCTCATAAACCAGATTATTGGACAGGTTGAGATTGGTTAAATTAGCCTATACTATTAGTTACACTACTAGTTACTGAAAAACGTATATAAAAAATATTACAGTAATTAGTTACTGGTAACTATTTACTAGTAACTAGTTACAACCCAACTCTGTCTGTACAAAAATATATACATATTCTTGCTTCATATTAGATTCCCTGCAATGTTGGGTCTGCATTCTGACATAATTATGCAAATACGCAACAGCGACATCTTATGGCTGAATGGATTTCACTGACACAAAACCACATGAACCACCAAACAAGTCACATAAAACTATTTTTATTCATGATTCAGTTAAACTCAAAAGCCATAATAATTTACATAGCAACTTTGCATTAGTCAAGCTATTCCCTTGCAATAGAAATGTACCAGGGCTTTGTGGATCATTAAGTTTCCTTTGCTATAAAATAAACTATTCAGCCCAAACAGCTACAGCCACCATTGGAATGTGCCCTCAATTACCTTACTTTACTGTCCCACCATAAAAGGTTAACTTTTCTGAAGATATTTCTGACAAACAGGACGTTCTGTTTTATGTGCGGAGGCTCAATCCTCTTTTTTTTATGGTTGTTACAAGTCTTTGTTGCTAAATAGAAAACATGCCAAGCTTACAATGAAGCATTCCCTCCCTTGGTCTCAAGCACGAAAGCAGATTTTCATGGCGATTGACACAGATAGGGTTGTGATGGTGTGTTTTCATGCGGAATGTGGTGGACTTTAGCTGACCTTTTAGGGTAAAAGATAGGAACAAGGTTGACCAGGTACCATACCATCCTATAGCCATGCATGTGTAGTTTGGAAAATTAGCCATTTGAAGAAACCAGAAAACCATAGAACCATAACAAAAGAAGAAATAATAAAATGTCCCTGTATGGTTTTATAGATTAGATAAAGAATAATGATTTATATATTCACACACTTTGAATTCACTTATATGTTTTTCAAATATATTAAAGCGGTTGATGCAATGAAGTCACCAAGAGACCCCCTCACTCTTTGTCCTTTGCTCCTGTTCCATGCTGCCTATACTAACAAGATGTGTTCTTAGCTCAGAAGCTGTCCTGGGGTGTTTTCTGTCATTCATAGAAGGTTTACTGTGCATATTGCTGAGCCATTTTCCTTTCAGACAGAAGAAGCCAGTCAAGTCTCCCTTACTTACCACCAGGATAAGCTGTAGATGTTCTTTGTCCCACTGCTTGGACATATAGTATACTTAAAGGCAGGGTTAGCAATTTTCAAGAATGCTTGCTAACTTTGAGCTCACATCAAAACAGTATCTCTCCGCGGACCTCCACTGTGGCGCCTCACACATAGAAATGCATTGTGAAGCAAAGCGTTGTACATCTTTGTTGATAGGAGCGGTGTTCGCCATTTTGTTTAAGTTCCTATTTACGCAGCCAGGGCTGTGTAGAAGTATCTGATTCTTTTTTCAACACACAGAGAACAGAGAACCGTAAGTTAGCAAAATGAGGAGATATTTGATGAAATATCAAATTTCATCAAATATTTTACCAATGAAATTGGTGAATTAGCATACATTTAGCTTGCAATATCTGACACATTTTAAATCCTTGAATAATTACTTATTTTATACCATGTTTCACAGTTAAAAGTTTCAAAATGTTTTACTCTGTTTAACCCCATAAACATATTTACATATTTATATTTTCTTTTAACAAGGTGAAAAGACATGTTACAGTTTAAGCTCCAGGCTTATGTTACCTGCCAGCCTGTGTTATCGAGTGCCTGTACAACTCAGTAAGCTGAGCATGATAGGAAAAGAGGTACATTTGACTTGCACAACACAATCCTGAATAATGAATGTATGCCATCGGCTTGATTGATTTTCCTTGTGTTAATGAGACTCATTACAAGGCATATTAACATGAGCTTGGGGTGTGAAGGTGCTATTTGATCGGCCTGATCGCATTACTCAGTTGTATACAACGCTCATTATCATTCAATAACATGGTGAAGGCAGGTTAGCGCTACCAATGCTAATGTAGGCTTAAAAGGTTACACTTGACCTAGATTAATCGGACAGTAAAGGAGGATTTATACTGCGTTTCCATTTGATGGCACATCATAAAACTTTCACTGTAGGCAGGGAGGTTGAGTTAAGGTTGAATATTTGGCAGGCTTGTCTAGCGCTGGACAAAGACCTGTATTCAGCAGGGCCTTAGCTGAAACCTTAGCTGGCTACGAGGGAGTGAGAGGGAGAGAGAGGGGGAGAGAGAGAGAGATGTGAATGGTTTCACTGACGTCTGTCCTCTCAGTAACCCAGAGTGATCTACATAACACAGGCCTGCCTGCTATTCACAGTGTTAACAAGGTGGCCAGCAAATAAAACTGTCGGGGTACCCAGGCATTTGAATGGTCCTCTACAAAAGAAGAGTGTTTGAAGGGGCAGTCCTTGCTGTTTCTACAGGGCTCTGTTTGAGGTGGCTGGGAGGAGATGGGAGAAATACCGGTGGCCAATGTCACACAATAGAATCTCAGCAAATGTATTACTCACTGTGTCTCTGGTTATTGGCATGGAGATGGAAAGCCTCCAGTGAAATGTCTTCATCTGGAAAAGCTTTATCAGTAATGTAGCTGACGCTCTTTTTGCTCTCCTCTCTTTCAGGACCTTCTTTTGAAGTGAAAATTAGCCACATCTTTGGCACATGGCAGTTCTTGACTGGGTCAGGAGACATATTTGATTTGTTTTTTTGGGGGTTGCAGGGGGTGAAATTGACATTTCTCTTGTGTAAACGCTATGCTTGGTCTTTGCTGCTTAAAGGTGAATGCATTTATAAAGGGCTGTGTCTGGCATGTGGGGGTCTTCTGATGAATGACTGATGCTTATGGTGATAATGAATACCCAGAGAGTTGTGGAGCGCTGATATGAATCTTAGTTTGACCTTTGCCTTCACTGCCATCTTTTGGCCCAACATGCCCTTTCTAATGTATTTCCCTGCCTAGGTTCCCTCCATCACTTTGACTTGGGCAGATCTCCCCCATCCTTGTCTATATGTTTTTGCTTCTCTTCTCTGGCTTTCTGGCACGTTCGCTTCCTGGAATCATTTGCCTCAATGCTGCATTATGTTTGCATTGCGCTATAGAGAGCAGGTCATCCAAAACTATTGGAATAATAACAAAGATGGAGCATTTCATTGGAATCAAATATGGAACGCTTCCGGTCTGTCTCATAAGTGGTTGTGTCACTAACAGCGTTTTGCTGTGTAGGCTGATGTATAGGCTAAATCTACCATGCATGGCCTGAAACACAGTCAATTTACTTCTAAACAGTTATCTGCAGAAAGAGATACATGATTGGAAATAGTTTGGTGAAATTCGTGGACTTTCCCATTGACTTGCAAGGAACGCTGAGTCGTTCTAGGCTGCAGCATAACTGGTCAAAAGTCCAGCCCCCACCCACCTCAAAGTATCGAATGTGGGAAGTGCTGTGTGTTGAACCCTCTCTGTTTCCAAGCTTGAACCGCCAGCTTGGATTGGTTGTATTCAAGTGGTCTCTGATTTCTCAGGCTCTTGACAAGCTTCAGTTTCTGTATCATGCTTAATTTAACTTTTATTACAATATACTGTATTTTATATATAAATGCAGTCAACACACAGTCATAATACACTGCTGGTATCTTCCGTTAAAGACCACTGTCTACACTTCTATATTGTTGACAACTCAAATTCAGCTGTATTGCAATTTTGTGCTGCACAAAATAAATGTTAGGGGGGTTTCCACAGCTTTTAAGTCTATTTTAAGTCTAATAGATAGATGTTCTATCTTTTTTTCTTTTTTTGGTTGTTGTTCCATGTCAAGACAACCTGTTTTAATAAGCTATCCTTTTTCTTATTGATGTGGTGCAAAAAGATCCCTTTTGTTGTAGTGTGTGTGTGTGTGTGTGTGTGCGCACATGTGCGTGCATGCGTGCGTGCGCATGTACTGTACTACATGCAGATATGTATGCACCCAATCAGGATAGGGGAAATAGTCCATACCCAGGTCACTGAACATTCTGTCTTGTAATTATGTTACAAGACAGATCCACACAGGTGGAACATCTGTGTCTTGTAACATAATTGTGACGTGTCTTCTTTCCAGTCTGTAAAGCTAATAGTCAGGAGTCATAAGTGTGGCATCCTTCAGCTACTGTGATCTGTCGACGTGACACACCATGGCAGGCAGTCTGCGGGCCATTTCAGCCACTAGGGGGCTCACGTGTGTCTAACAGGAGGCTCTGCGTATAGCTGTTAGGTTTCTATGTTGTATGCCACACACAACACAATCCTAGCCTTCGTAATGCCTTTCTAATGTGGGCGGGGGGCAGAGCTTCTGAGAGAGAACCAATAGCATTGAGGAGGCATTTTTGTTTTGATCCAGGTAAAATATCAACAATCGTACTCTAGAATCCCCAAGTTCACTTTTTAAGAGCTGACCACCAGGAGGCAAACCAGTATCATTTTGACAAGGCAGTCCTACAGAATGCCAGTAGCCTAATGCTTAACACAACACATATACTGACTGTACATGTAGTTATGTGTATGTGTGGATTGGATGTATCATGGCACAGTAGCCTTTAAGAGGAATGTTGCACTTATTGTAACAGCTGCATAATGCCATTTGCCAGCTTCAGTATTAAAGCAGCTTTGTTCAGATCCACATTTATATTCTTTGTGTGCCCCATCAAGGTCGCCTGTAGCAGGTGCTGGCAGTGGGCTGGAGGTAGATAGGCATCAGAAAAGCCCTTTGTCCCTGGAAGATGGCGTAGTTGAGAAAGCAGCAAATGCAACCAAAGCTGTGAAGGTCATGAAATATGCTTGTAGCAATCTCACCTGTTTGCAAAATATCTAAATAAGTGCTTGAACAGTGTTTGAAGGCTGTAAGTGCTATTGCCATTTTTTGGTGCCTGACGGGGCATTTGTTTTGTTATATTATGCAGTTAGCTGAGTATTTCTTCCATTGTAACAATCACACAATTTTCAGTTCTCTTTACAAGACTGAATAAAAAATGCATGCTATGCATAACCACTTATGTACGTGGTTATACATACTGTACATATTTGTTATTTATCTGTAAGAAAAGATAATTAATTAATGGCTAACTCTCTATGTGTCACTCATTCTCCATGGATGAGAAGTCCAATGTCCATTGGTCAAACACCGCTTTCCAGACATGGATGGTAGTTTGAGTTTAGGGACTTCCGACAGTTTTGAAAGGGTGTGAGGGAAAATTAAGTTGTAGAAAAGAGAGTGGCTTTTTGGGCTTCATATGTGGAAAGTGAAACTGATGTTGATTATTAAATGTTCTTTTGAAATGATATTTCGCCTTGATGTCAATCGTGACAACACAGCTTAAGTGATGAAGCCGTGTATTTTTTAAAAATATAATTAAAGTTTCTACAGCTTCACAGACACTGCCAGTGGCCTCTATCTGACACTGATTTAATTCTCCATGCACTTGATGTAGCTTAAATTGGTACAACATGTTTGCGTTATACTTTTTGTAACTAGTTTACAGCCTTTACACACAGGCGCAAGCGTTGATAATTCACTAAGATGTGTAGGAACGCTACACATATTCACCCGGATTGTAGACCTAGTGCTTATCCATGCCCTAATGAAGGCTTAGCAAAACAAGCTGCCTTTGAACTGTCGTCAGGAATAAAGGGAGGCAGGCTCATGCCTGTTATTTCCATGGCAAGTTAACAGTTGTGCTCCACAGGCCTACAATTCCCACCCACCTACCCTATTTAGGTGGCTAGCACCATCAATTCATGTCACCCTTTTTGTGCCACCTTTTTTTATGGCTCTTTATGGTCTGTGGAATGTGAGCATATGAAAGTAGCTGGTGGAAAATAGTCGTGTTTGGCTAAACATAAACAAGAACATAAACAATTTTATAATCGCTGTAGTTGGGGTCCTCCTTTTCGGATGCAGCCGCTTTGTTTTTAGAGACTAAGGTGTAAAATGCAACTTTTATGTGCATTTGCGTACAGACACATTTTGATATTACATTATTTTGGAGGTTTACGAGCAAATTGAGCATTGCCTGTTATAATCCATAACAGTTTCAAACATACAATATATGTATATATAACCAGTGAATTCATGTTTATCTAAATATTATTGTAGTTTGATTAATGTTATTTCAGTTCCATGCTGTTGCTGACAACGTACTTCTCCCGGTTTTCTCATGATGCAATGCCTACAAATACCCACATAGTTATTTTAGTACTTCAATATTGGCACCCTGGATAAACCACATTTTTGAAAACTTGTTCACACCCTTAGCGTAAAACACATTTTCTGTAAAGGCTACACTTATTTTTGTCTTCAGACCCTGATGTAGAATAAACAGCTGTTGACTTCTATGATACCTGAAAACACTGGGTGGATTAGATGTGTCCAGAAATCAATGAAGTTGCTGCATCTTGCACATCAAACTGGGATTTCCTCAGAGGTTTATACTCCAGACAGAGACACCAGTGTCATCTGTTGCCACTGCCAGTCCTGCAGATGCTGGAAGTCGACCCCTCCTGCTGTTATGGAAAGGGAGGAACAGGTAGAGATGGCAGGGAAAGAGAGGAATGGGTGGAGGGTTGGTCATGTAATATGGATTAACAGAAAGGTAATTGTGATGCAGCAAATGGAATGTTTTTTTTTTTTTTTAACTGTTATATGGAATAATGTCAATATTTTCTTGTCTGTCTTGCTTTCTTGCATCATGTACTGTATTTTATGTTTCACCTGTAAACAGGTTTTTATCCTTGTATCATATTTTTAAATATTTCCCTCCTGAAAATCGATTTAATAATTTATCTCGGTTAACCCAATTATTTTTGCTCTACCGCACACGCACACACATTATTCCATCTATTCATGCTTCCAGTGCAGAGTGGGTTATTAGCACTGCTTCAAAGGATCTTTGATTGCCTCTTCTTGTTTCAGTCCAAACACCTGTTCCCATCCAGGAACAAAGACTTAGTCAGACCTGGTGCTTCTGATTTATTTGAGAAAATGATGATTGACATCTCGGAGCTCAGATCAGGGGTGACCAGTAGAGGTCAGGATTGCATTCTGTGTAGACATGCTGTTTGCTAAGGCTGTAAGGCATTTGCTTACTTATGAATATGTTGATTGATTGTGTGTTGATTACAATGTGAATGCAAGCGTTTCCTTCCCCCTCTTCCATTTAACTGTAACGGTAAGTCAACGGAAGTAGCTGAACTCTCATTAGGAAGCAGATGCACGCTTCCGTCACAGTCTATACAGAATGCTCGCTGTAAAATACGAATAGTAATAACTCACAGCGACATTCTGAAAGTACAAAGTGGGGCATGCCTTTAGATCAGCTTTCACATAGATATAAACAAAATGACTTACAATCTCTTTTACTTTCCCAACAGATTGACACTATTGCCAGTGTCATAATGGACCAAACTCCCAGTAGACCCCTGTAGCCTCATGTGTTGCAATAGAGAAGTTGGATGACGCTGTAGTGTTCACGTCTTTGATTGGTTTATTGATTTAAGCTATTTTACTGATTATCTGTTAGCTTTAGTAGCATATTGAGTAGAATGTTGGGGGTAAGGGGGGGGGTCTCTATAGGGCAGGATCATCCCTGCAGAGGAATAATCAAATGGGTGATTGCATGAGCTGTTTACTGTATTGGTTTGATATTTTTAACACTCCATTCAATCATGTGACAACATGCTGTAATTATACAATATTTTAAAGGAACTGTAATGTGTTTTTTACTCTTCATGCCTTTGATCTGCAGAGTAGACTTCTCATTTGTTCTCTCTCTATCTTTCTCTGTGTGTCTCTGTTTTGTCAGCATCTGAAAAGTGGGCGAGGTGTTATGCTGGTTCTGTTCACTGGCAACCACAGTTCTGTCTCTTCCTTGGCTAAGATGGGTTTCTGATGATAAGCTGGCAAGAACATTGGTTCACTGGGTTAAAGCTATTTATTGTTCTGGCATTTGACATCATTTTTCCTTATGACTATATGAGATTGTACCTGAATGTGTTTTTCCATTTTATGTTTGAGTTTGTGTGTGAGCATGTATTTGTAGAAAAGATGTGTATTAATGTAGAGTGTAGGCCTGCTTCTGTGTCAGATGTAAGAAGGAGTTATTTAAGCAATAACACACGAGAGGGACTGAATATCGGCACGGCTGTGATTCGGTACGAGGCCGAAGGCGATCACAGATAATCACAGCCAGAAGATAATCACAGCTGTATCACTACACTGGTAAAGTGGAGTGATTCATGCATATAGTTAAAAGTCCCAGTGCGGATGGAATGCCTCTCGTCCAATGAAATCACTTGGTTGGGTTGGAACTAACTGTTGTATAAAGGGTTAATAAAGCTTTGCATGTGTCAACATGTGTAACATACAAATATACATTCCTCTACTGTTCAAAATGCACTTAGCTTATTTCTGCCTTGACATTCGCCTTTGTGCTGCCTAGCAGTGAATAAGTAAATGGCTGAGGCAGATAGCGTGACTGGGATTAACGTGGATACCAATGGCATCCAGTTATGCAGACATTAGACAGGTTTACGTTCTAGCATATCAGATTCAGGCCATCATCACCTTTATAAAATGATCCTCTTTGACAGCAGAGTTACGGCAAAAGAGATAAAGATACCGGCCCTTGTGCTCACGCTAAAAATACTTAAATCTCTGCATATTTTAATGACTCACTCTGTCTGTCTGTGCTTCACGTCAATTTATTTGTGCAGTTTGACTCGTTGCCAAGGCAATAAGTGTGCTGGAGTTTGGCGCTGCCTTGACAACAGATCAGCCTAATGTACCATTAGCAAGATGACAGTATGTGACGATCAAGTAGGACGGATGTAACACGAGAGAGAGATGGAGACAGGTTGTTGTTATATAATCTGACTTGGGACTTCCGCTGAGCACAAAGAATGTCTACACTATAGTAGATCACACTATTGCTCCAAGAAAATCGCAAGTAATTTGTCCCTGACTGATTTATAGACCTTCATGTCAGGGTTTTAGTTCATACATATCCTAACACTATTTCTAGTGACATTATAATTGGTAAAATCTAATGCTATGTAGGATATCATGTTGCTTACATTTTGTGAGGGATCACCTATGAAACATATAGATCATATTACGCACAAAATTTAAACCAGACATTTCAGTATTCCGTACTTCACTACTGTGCATACAGTAAATAACCTAGATTCATTCATTCATTGGGTTTCCTTGCGCATCATGGCCACAAGAATACATGTCTTGGAGTTTAAGGCTTAAGTTGAGAACCTGTGTCTTGTGAAACAAGAGAGCACAGTAACTCATGGGCAGGGCCCCCTTTCTTTTTAAAGCCCCAACTTGATATCTTTGTAGTTTTAGCTAACAGGCAAAGAGCTCCTACTCTTCAGTATATGATGAAAAAGCTCAAATTATTTTAGACTACAGTATTCTGATGGCACATTGGGAATGCATATTATCGTGCCCTTGTAGTGTACTGTAGGTTATGGTTTGGTCAAAATAACATTGAAGAATGGGTTAAAAAGACTAATACCTTTGAAACATTGAAACACATTTGTAAAATTAGTTGTTGAGTAGTCATTTTCAAACGTTTTGAGCCATATCCATCAAAATTACGAGGGTTGTAGTTTGCAATCTATGCACTGCTTCTATTTTAATAGTAATATATAGCATGACATGAAAATTAAAGCTATTGAAACATGTATGAAGTTAATATAAATATGTATTAAGTGTAAAATGAGATTCAAGTAATTCAAAATATAAAGTCAAATAATTTGGAATCCTTACACAGCCCCATAGAGGATGTAGCTACCAACCCATACTTTGAAATCCACTGGGGTTTGAATGATGTTGATCATGATGTACAATCCAGTCACACATCATACATGCATGATGTGTGACTGAGATAGTATCTTATAATCATAGACGCCGCAATAGCAAGCTTGCGGCAGCATCCTGGGCTGACAGCTGTCACCTAACCGAATTCCGTCTGATCCCCCTTCACCCTAGCGGTGAATATGAGGATTTTTAAACGGCAGCTTGAGCATAAAAAGTCACAGCAGAAAAGAGAAAAAGAATACAGCCGAGCTGATCCTCTCAATCAAAAGGCTATTGTATGGATGTCAGGGGTCAGATTTTAACTAGCAAATCCCCCTTTTTTCCATATAATCCTCCACATAGAGGTTTTCTCACACTACAAGCCCCCCCCCCCCCCATTCCCCAGCCACCGTGATCGCTTCTTTAGTTCTGCCGCCACCTCGCACGAGATGTTTATTCAGCAACCTTTTTCAGTGACCTAACTTGACACGCCACATGAATTGTTTGTCAATCCGGGGACTTTCAAAAAATACTTGGCAATTGATTGGATGAACCATCTGTCTGCCATTGTTGTTTTCAAGTAGCATTCGCTGTTGTCACACCTAAACCACTCCATCAGTATGATGCTGATTAGTAAGTGCAGTTACTCACTCAAGTTGCAAGGATTTTAAGCTCTCCAGACTTTTTCGTGTCAAAGTCAAACTGAAGGTTAACAGGTGACCCACATAGGTGACCCACATAGAATGACGTTCGTCCTTTTCGCGGTCAAGACTCCGAGGTGTGATCTCTCCACATAGAATAACGGCCATATTGGTTTGTCGTCGGACACGCACAACACAATTCTAGTAAATGTTATGTTAGGTTTTGTGTTGAAGTTGAAGTTCCAAACGGGCTCATCTGTTTTAGTTAGCGAGACCTGTCATTTTGCGTTATCTTAGATTTTCCTCAAGTCAACCCTCTCTGTGAACAGGGAGGGGGACAATCTGGCATGTGGCGTACACAGTCCATATTATGCACGCACGCACGCACGCACGCACGCACGCACACACAAGCTTTTCCACTGCAAATGATCTCTCAGCAAGTGCTGACATCAAAGGCTTGTTTATTGGCATATTTGTGTTTTTGGGGTGTTCTAGTTTCTTGCTCTACTGCTAATAGTTATCTTGGTTTATTTATCAATCTCTTTGCGTATTTAGCACAGACGCGTTCCTCTTTAACGATGGCTTATGTTAGTGTCCTTTTGCAGCACAGAAACAAATTGAAACAATGAATACTGGGCGGAGAAGTTTGTCCATAACATGAGTCGTGACATCAGAAAGACAGATTGGAAAACCCACAGTGTTTGGAATGTCTTGTCTTATGTGGAGAGGACCTAATGGCTCACAAGCATTGACGACCAAGCTGTATATTCTCCTAACGGCACATTTTGCTTCTCATTTAGTCGGATTATATGATTTATTGTCCGTTTGTTTGTTTACCTTCTAATGTGTTTTAATAATTCGGCTGCTCTCATCTTCCCAACACTTTAAGCCTGCACCTGTTGCAGCCGCATGTATAAACGACACTCCAGTTGGCTCCTGGGAGGGTTTCTAGCCAATCAGATTGACCCTGATTGATGCTTGACACTAAATAGTTTATAATTGCAACAAGGCTAATTAGTTGATTGTGCGTTCGAGTGTTTTTTTGTGGTTGAGAAGGACAATGCTCTGCTCTTCTTATGCGACACGCTTCCTAAATTAATATTAGATGTGACTACTATGTGACTGTGTGTGTGTCTTTCTGTGGCGTTTGTGACACCAGGTGCTAACAGCCTGATGCCTCCGCCGAGCGCTGCCCTGAAGCTCTCTCAGAACACACAATACAGAGGGCGCGTCCTTCTGACTCGGTGCGTGTGCACTGCTCACGCACGCATTCGCGTCTGTCTGTCGCGTGCCTCACAGCATATGAAGAATGGACGCGGTGTCAAGACCTGCAATATTTAATAGCTTGATACCCGAGCCGGAAAGCATGCGTCAATTGGTAATTCTCATCGCCAGACGGTCTACAGCACAAATAGCCAATCTTGTTTTTCACTATATGAAGGGGTGGAAAGGGGGTTCTCCTTGCCTAGCGTACCCCCCTTTGTGTGTGTTGAGATAAGCTTGTTTTCTCCCCACACACACAAAAAAGTTTGACAACCCCCTGACCTTCATGTTCTCTGCATGATGACCTTTGATTATCGCATGCTAAAGTAATCCATCTCAATCAGTCACTGGCCAAGGCAGGTTTCATTAAGTAGATGGGTAGAGGTGGGATTCTCTGTTGTATCAGGACTTGTACCATTTTATCAGTGTACTCGCATCACACAAATACATTAATAGTTTACATTAAACGTAAACACACACACAAAGAGATACACAAGGTTTTTTTTCTCTTGTCCCTTTTCTCTCTCCGACTTTATTCCTGTCTGTCTGTCTGTCAGCCACGTCTTGGTGTGTGTTGAAGGTATGCCAGGTATTCTGCCCGTCGTCTCTCATGAGAACTGGCTTCACCTCTGGCCTGATGTTAGAACTTCTCTAATTCAGGAAGGCTGTGCACACAAAACCCTGAATACTAACTCTAAAGCGCACAGGCCGGCAGAATAACATTGTGTGTGTGTGAGCAGTGATTAGTATGCTGTCGTGTTTCTGCGCGAAGAAAAAAGGAGTCCAAGGTAGCTTATCATTAATGTTTACCCCTCTAGATAGATTATGTAGAAGATAGATTATACTGTGTGAGTGAATGTAGAAGAAGAGATTTGATGAGACTCCTCTGTTGCTTATGGGTATTTGTTAAAACCACTACAGACAAGACTAGTATTACATGATCATTATAAGCTCAGTTAGGCTCTGGATGACGCTTGGCCTGTAGTCAAGAGTCGAGTTCAGTCAAGACCAGGTTTATTTGTAATTGGCATAAAGTGAATCAACATTTTAAGCATAAAATTACTTGGTCTATATTGAACATTTTCTAGGACATTCACATGGCAAAGAGAACAAATAGGAATTAAATAAATTATCGGGTTGAACAGTTGACATTGTATGTATAAAATAAATGTTGTATGTGGATGTTGTAAGCTTCCCTCTAGGCTAGGTCTATCTTGCTACCTTACATTTGAGATGTATAACCTCAAACGCTGGTTTTTGGTGACCACCATACACTGCAATCACTTTTAGTAATACCTTTTGCTATATATTACGTTGTGTTTTTTTAACCATCATTGGTGTTTTTAAATGTTATGTGTTTATATACATACAGTATTATGCACAGCACAATATACTTTTCATTCTGCCCAAGCAGGTTTTTGTATGCCATTCCTTGAATACGTGTGCCTGTGGCGCATATATATCTCCTGTTTGTTTCTGTGTTCAGTAGGCCGGTGTTTCAGAGGGTAAGCCTCAGGGGTATGCATACATTAGCCGAGAGGCTGTGGGCTGTCTGGCCTGATCAATGACACATGACAATAGCATAGAGAAAGTGGCTGGGTGCGTCTCACAATGACAATCGCGTCATGCTGGACCGTCACAGAAACCCAAACACACACCAATAATGCACGCAGTGCCCATATGTTAATAATATGGTAAGGAACATGGCAAAGATGTATTGTGAAGAAATGTATTGTTCTGCGTTGAGTGTCTGTTCTGAGAGATGCTTTATTGTGTTCACACAGCCACCCTGGATGGCGGACCAACCAGTGATCTCGAAGTGCAATGACGTTAAATTCTAGCATTTGTTTCAAAATGGTGGCATAGAGCAAGATGAAGTGATACAGTGGCAGCGACGCCGATTGGTTAAAGGCCGCACATAGTTTAAAAATGAACCTGAGAGGTCTACGTTCATTACAACAACCGTACAACCGTAATCAATCCCCAATGGAGCATGTCCAGACCTTTTTATTCACGCAGTGACTAATGGGTCTGATTGCACCAGGCTATTGCTGCACAATCACAGTCTGGAATCCTAGTGGTAATTCACAGCCAGCCTCGTGGTTCTCAGTGAGGATAGCTGCTTGACAGCAGCGGCTGGGCCAGAGAGTAAATTAAGTGTGGCAATGCTGCCAAGGGAGTTAGTTTGGCCTCTGACAAGAGGGAATTTTTAAGCATGTTGCGGTCCACGTCCATGTGGTCCATGTTGCGAACAGTACTACAGTAATGAAACGCCGATGCCAACATACACAGATGTGTAGAGCCCCACCTGTTTTGTAATGACCCCTTGTTTCTGTTTTGTAACGCGTGGATTCCAAAACCGGGTGAATTCATGCTTTTGTTAACTGCTGTTTTTTGTTTGACTAGACTTCAAATAGCTTTTGGGGTTGCACAATACCAACTGCGAATTAACATGTTTGAACACGTGACAAATCAATTACATTTGCATGGAGGGTTTTTGACACTTTGAGTGTGGACTGATCCAAGTGTGTTTTTTGAATAAGCGAGAGTGACTATGCTTAGGACACAATTTCACACACCCTGGCTTGGTAATGCTCAGTTAAGCGGTTACCAAATATTTATAATTCCCATATGAGCAAGTAAAATTATTTCTGAGATGACTGTGTACGTTAATTGCATAATAAGTAGTTTCATAGCTGGAGAGATCAGGTTAAGCTGTTGGGCTGATATGCAATATTGTTTAAGTTGTTAAACAAAGTTTAGGCAAAGCCAAGTTGTTAGTGAGATGAAATATGACGTCATTCACAAGTGTGTGCAGAACCAAAGTAAATTAAAGGATATTATTATGAAAACATTCTGTTCCTCAAACAATGAAGCATTCAGGTTTAGACACAAGCTGTGTGTGTGTGTGGGGGGAAGGGGGCTGATGAACAGAACTAGAACTTAGACTATGACACAGATACTAATCCTCTGGCCGCCATCTGTTATTTGACCTACTCCTTATCAACACTTTACCAGCCTCCACAAGTCGTGTGTGTGTGTGTGTCTGTCTGTGTGTGTTTGTGTCCATACCTCGTGTTTGTTTGTGTTTTCAACCGTGACTGTCAGCCAGCCAGTCTGGACCAGACTTGGGGTGGTGGGGAAAGTGGGGGGTGGTGGCATCATTAGCAAGGCCCAGCATAGGCCTTGCTTTAGGTTAATAGGGTCATCCTCCAGCCACAGGTCCACATGTGGAATGTATTTCCAAATGGAGGTTAGCCTGGCAGGGACTCAGTGGTGTGGGGACTGTGTCATCCACTTGCTAAGTGGGAATCTGTCAAGAGCCTTCTGACGAGCTTATTCAGCGGAGCGTGGCCTGTATCCATGCCATTATAATTCAGAATAGTAATTAAAATTCAGAACATACTTTTATTTTTTTATTTTTTGCATTTATAATTGGAGTTTGTTGTGTCTACTCAAGCAAACTATACTTTATGCCAGCGTTTCTGAATTCAGATGCTGAAATTAAAATGACTGCGTCGTTGTCAATCTCTGCAGAAGCCTGATAGCATCACATGTATTTGAGTCAGGTATGTTGGAGCAGGGAGATATCTAAAACATGCAGGTCAGTGGGTCCCCAGGACCAGGGTTGAGAAACCCTGCTTTACACAGTTTGGAAGAATCAGTTTTTAGAATTCTTTGTTTGCTGCGTGAGAGAGAAAAGTGTTTGGTCACAACTCACTGAATGTTCTTCTTGTTCTCTAACATAATTATTGCTTAAAATTACTTACAATTATTTCCCCAACAAGTAGTATGCAGCCAGCAGAACTTTGTCGGGAGCCAACTCCACCTATATTTAGCAACATTCCTACTTCATCTCTTGATCAAGCTGCTAACATTGCAATAATTTCAACTGTTTCATCTAAATACAGCCCTTAACCTGCTTCATATATTTGTATGTGACACGATTGTCAATCTCAGAAAACATCAGCTACATCGTCAGACGACGTTATATCTGGGAGTTTACAGGATTCCGGTATTGACAGAGAATATCTTGGTCAAGACTATCGTCCACTGGTCATCGTTTCCAGTCCGATTTTCTACTTGAGACGTGAGACTGGAGTTGGAGTTGAGGTTGGCTAATCTTTATAAGCCGATATCCACGCGTGAATGCTAAATAAAGCTAAGTAGTCCTCAGACCATTGCTGTTTTTTTTCCCGAGATTGAATTTTGGCCAATGGGATTCCTCTCCACACAGATGTGTTTGGTCAATAATGCTTGGACTACATTCGTACTAGGTTTGGGCAATGTCTACTAAATTGGCATCGGACGATGTCTACAGTAAAACAGTGTGATGTATGACGACAGTGTAGGGCGGGACGGGGGGGGGGGGGACGTTGTGCATGTGACATTTTTCCTTAGCCTAATTTATTAACCTTTAATCTAAATATAACTCTAATTATAAATGATTGATTATCTATAACATGTAAGTAGTAATTAATAAATGACTATAGACAGGCAGTAGGCCTACTTATGTGTTATTCCCATCCTCCCCTACGCACTGTGTTTCCTTACTTTTCCTCCTAACCCCTATGCGTAGGCCCGGTCTGGTCTAGTCACATTGATCTGCAATAACGGCGTCCGCGTCTGCAAATGTAGTCAGTAAAAATGGTTCCAATTCGCATTTCTGTCAGTAGCTACTTCAAGTTTATAGCCTACCTAATGAACCACTTCTGAAGTGGTGTGAAGGATTTGATCTGATATAATTCATGCAAAAGATGGACAGATGGCGATTCTCCTCAGCTAGCAAACAACCAACCATCACGGTAGGCACCGTAGCCTACAGCAAAGTGACCAAGAGACTATAAAGTCGTTTTGTTTTGCTGTTGTTAGCATTATGTTAGCATAATGCATGGATTGCATTGCCAGGTGTAAACACATACAGAAGTGTGTGATACACCTGTGTGTGTGTGTGTCTTTGAGAGAGCGAGAGGGGAAGAAGAGAAGTAAAGATGATCCTTATCACAGCAATTCGGCGAGCCTCGGAATAAAACGTATTACGCAGTGGGTTTCAGTAGATATTTATAACTTTGCCTGAATGCTGCTTTGACCTCTTTATTTATTTTTCGGGATGCCTGTCAGCCTGTCAACCTGGCATCCTCTATCAGCCCAACCAAACAAACTATAGATGGCACGATCCAGTTTTTTCAGTCCCGATACCGATACAGATATCGGCACTTTGGCTCGGCCGATGCCGAGTACGATCCGATTCCAGTGTTAAATTAAGTTTTAAATTGAGTTGCAAAGTAAATGATAGCCAATCTCTATTTTAGGACTTAGATGCATGTTAGAAACCTGTATTGCATCTGTGCTATCCCTACTTTAAATGGAAACCAGGATGCATCTTATGTCATTGCCAACAGATTCTGTATTATATTTATATCCAGAAATCTGCTTAGATTAATGATTTGTAGTCAGTGGAAAATAATGGGAGTGTACTATACTGCCATTATTGTCTATAGCTGTTTCATTTTTACATTTTATTAATTTTGTCGCTTTTAAAAACTTTACCTCTTAAATTAAAACAGCCTTTTTATTGTGTTAATGTCTATAGGTACAAGACCTTATCAAATGAATGTAAATAGAATGCACCAACATAATCACACACTTGTGTGGCCACAGGCTCCCAGACAGACGCTTGCTGTAATTCACTAAACGCTTTTGCAGGCTTTGCATAAATGTTCTGCCCTCACTGTAAAACCATACCCATACTGGTCCCCCATTCCAGAATATACACAGGAGATCCTACTACAGTAGCACACAGTAGTGCTACTGTCCTGGTTGGTGTGCATGGAAGCTCTCTGCTCTTCCCCCGAGGCAACATTGTATAAATCCTATACAGTATCCTAGACAGTAAGCCAAGGCCAGAGCTGTTCAACACACATCTGTGATTTGTGTGGCGTCTAATTAATTCCCCATACAGTTCAGGCTCATGCACGCACGGCCAGTAGAAAACACACACACAGACAATAACATCCCATACACGTACAAGATCTGACTGGCTGAGGCTATAGCCACAGGTTGGCTACAGTGCTAATTTGCTGTATTGGATTTAATGAGACGTGTGGGATTAAGATGCCATTTTGGGGCCTGGCCGGAGCCCTGGGTGAGTCAGTTTGAGTCAGTGAGTCCGTTTCTCAAAGAGCCTATGTTAAAACAAGACACTGGGTGGGATACAGTAGTTTTGTGTGTGTGTGTGTGTGGGGGGGGGGGGGGGGCCGCCAAATGGGGTTT
>JAODOY010018669.1:1532-23311 GCA_025399855.1 Forbesichthys papilliferus | reverse complement strand
CTTCCTTTCCTCCAACCTCCCCATGTCCACCGCCCCCCCCTCCCCCTTCTCCCCCATCCATCTGCTGGCCCCCACCACCCCTCTCTCCCCCCTCCCTCCTCTGTAGATCACACGGATGCAGACGGAGAACAGTGCGCTGCGGGGCGTGGCCGCCCACGGGGCAGGGGGTCCGGGCGGAGGCCACTGGCCGGGGGGCGGGGTGAAGGGTGGAGGAGGCGGAGGTGGGGGTGGAGGGGGGACAGGGGGGTTGGGACCCGGCGGGGAACCCCCGGGGATTTCAGTCCCCTCCTCCGCCTTCCCCTACGCCAATCCCCAGAGGAGAGACCGCCAGGCCTTCTCCATGTACGAGCCAGGGGCGGCCCCCGGCCCCAAGGCCCACGGCCCCCCGGCCCTGGACTCCCTGACAGCCCGCCTGCAGCCACTCAGCACACCCGGCGTAAGTTGGAGCGAGATGCCTGCCCCTCCTTCTCTCGCTGGCTCTCATTGGCCCTCGCTGGCTCTAGATTACACTAGTTGGCCCAAGCTGGTCCTTGCTGGCTCTAGGTGGCTCCATTTGGCCCTAGTTGGCTCTCATTGGCCTTCTCTGGCCCTATGGTCTCTGTGGAATACCTTTGTTCCCTCCCTGCACCTGGCTGTGCTGTTTTTTTTCTCTATGCCTGAAGATTTAGCCCACATTCAACCTAAATATATCAGGATATTATTTTTGGTCCATATCGCCCAGCACCCCTATCTGGCCTCTCCCACTGCTGGGAACACACACACACACACACATACACACACACAGACACGCACACACACAGAGTATGACATTGCTGCTTATCTGCTGTAGCGGCTGACCTTAATCTGCCATAGCTTCATCCATGTGATGTGTTGTTTGCTGCCTGCCATCCTGTGCCGGCTGGCTGCGGCTTCAACTACTTAATTTTAATAAGTAGTTGGCAGCACTTGAGTCTTCCCCCCACCCCCCCACCCCACCCCCCACCTCTCTCCGAGCGCCTCTGTAGACTTTGGATGCCACATACCCGACTTCCGCACCTGTCTGTTCCCCTGCTCACAGCATTGCATCATGTCTGTCACCTGTCATTGTGTCCGTCATCCATTCCACCACATGCGTGACGTTATCACTGTATGTGTGCCCAGTGGCCTCTTTTCTCTGTAGCGGTACATGTGCGGCACTCACCCCGGTCAGTGTAAATCACTGCACACACAGGTCTAGTCTGGGTGGATGGACGGCAGCTGACCAGGAGACTGTTCTCATTGGCCCGTTCCTCCTTTGCTTTCTGTCCCCTTTGCTAAGCCTTCTCTTTGCTTAACTAACTAACTAACTCTCTCTTTCTCTCTCTCTCTCTCCACTGTCTGTCTGCCCACCACATTGACTCTCACGCCATCTAACATCTAATCTCTCCCCATGTCTCTCTCTCTCTCTCTATCTCTCTCTCTCTATCTCTCTCTCTCTATATATCTCTCTCTCTCTCTCCATCCTCTGTCCACTGTGCTCTCCAGGTGAGGAAGGGAGGTCCCGGAGGTTCACATCCCTATGGAGGCCACCATCTGTCTGGATCAGCGGAGATCAGCAGATACATGGTGTGTCCTCATACACCGTTAAGTGTATTTACAGTCATCAGACCTATCAACAATTAGCTTTTAAAACACCTTTATCCAGAAGCACTTCTCATAAGTATTAAGGAACAGATAAGGGTTAGGCCTCTTGCTATGATGCTTACAGGCAGGAAAATACTTGGTCTTCCTTGAACCCACACAACTAGACTATTATTATTATTATTATTTATTTTAACATCCCAAAACTATGCTTCCATTTCTCCGACACTTGCAGTGTGCTATTTCACGTTGTCTCCTACAATGAAGGACTCCCAAATACAACTGACATAGAGACACAGTTTTGGTTGTAATTAATCCAACGTTTAATAAAATGTCATGCGTTTATGTTCACACAGCATTCCCCTGTGGAATGTGAACCTTCTGTAACTGTGTGTGTGTGTGTGTGTCACTGTGCGCTTTTCCCCGCAGGTTCCCAAAGCAGAGAAGCACGGCAGTGGCACAGACAGCGACTACGACAACACACAAACGTACGACCTCTCGCTGAGGTCAGCCACTCTGCGAGTAGTTGAATTCACCATAATTACCCGAATTCCATGCACCTCTCCCGTCACGCAGCGGTTCTAGAGCAGTCTTCCCCACTCTCTGTGCACCCAGTGTGCTGCGTACAGTACTACATGTATAGTTATAAACACATGATATGTGGTTTATACATACATAGAGTATGGTCACATTTGTTTATCTTATATATATATTATTATCAAATGTATAATTTAGTGCTATTTTACTGCTGGCCATAAATCATTAGTATTTTATTGTTTTATAAAAGGGCAATGTATATATTTATTGCATTTATTAATCATGGCTATTGTATACTGCCTACCTTTTTATGAACTTAGGAAAGCATTGTATTGTGTGTGATTGATGTGCATGTGATGCAGAGGCCTAAAGCCCAAGGCAAATTTCCCTACAGGACAATAAAGTATACCTTACCTTCCCTTACCAGCACCTCTGGTTTAAAGTGCCAATGCGAGGGCCCTTTGTGTCTTTCAGCGTGGGCCGTAGTAGCGAGGAGGAGAGCCGGGGAGAGCACGAGGATGGCGGGGGGGACGGCGCGGAGCCCGACCCCACCTTACCGTGCACGGAGGACGTCATACTGAAGACGGAGCAGGTGACCAAGAACATCCAGGAGCTCCTGAGGGCCGCGCAGGAGTTCAAGCACGACAGGTACAGCGCGGGGGAAGGACGAATGGGTTCATCATGTGCACCAGGGCTAGCATGATAGGCTGCCACCGCGAGCTTGTTTTATAGCCGTATGTCTTAAAGGCCACGTGAATTATGAAGTATGTAACATGTCAACCTTAGCATCACGTGCGTATTTATTTGAGGAGCCCTGCAGCGCTGGAGGCAAAAAGTGGGGCTTAACATGGTCATGGGGAAAAAGAGATACAGCTCTTTCTAATTAACGGTAGGGGCTTTACTGATAGCGCTCTGTACTGAGCACGACCTGATGCACCCAGCACCCACACAGCGAAACAAAACAAGAATCCTTCTGTGTGTGCATATATACGTATAAGTATAATTGATATATATTCATATTAGGGGGCAGCGTCATTCAAAAGCCGTTCGCATGTACACACACACTGAGTCTGTGTGTGTGTCTGTACTGAGATGCGTCTGTCCCTCTCTTGCTCAGCTTTGTCCCGTGTTCTGAGAAGATCCACTCCGCTGTCACGGAGATGGCCTCTCTCTTTCCCAAGGTAAGTCTCCTCCCGCCCCTTACAGCGTGCGTGTATTTACTATATCTGCCCCGATACCTTGGTACCACGTCTGGTTCTGACCTGTGAGCTTGTTTTCCCGCCCCGCCCCTCCCCCAGCGGCCGGCGCTGGACGCGGTGTACGGCTCGCTGCGCCTGCTGGCCTCCAGTGCCTCGCGCCTGCAGGTGGAGTGCCGCAAGGCGGCCCCGTCGGAGCCGGCGGCGCCCGCCGTGGACTACCAGCTGCTGACGCAGCAGGTCATCCAGTGTGCCTACGACATCGCCAAGGCCGCCAAGCAGCTGGTCACCATCACCACCCGCGAGAAGAAGCAGTGATCATCTGCGGAGGGGAGGGACGGACGGGGATCGACCAGCGCACGGGCGGAGGAGGAAGGACCAGGAAGTGACGCGCGGCGGGGCCGAGAGAGATGGGGAGGCCTGGGACGCAGGGGGAAGGGTGCGGGTGAGGAATGATGGTATAGAGAGAGAGAGAGGTGGTAATTATAGGAAGGTAGAGTTGTGTGTGTGTGTGGGGGCGTGGATCTCTTTAGTGCCTTGCTGAGTGAAGGTAGAAGAGAACTAGGGAAGGGCGTGGCGGCAGACAAAACGTCCCGCGCCAGCCTCGAGTCGCAGTGCGTCTGTGGCCGACCCCGACGTGCGTGCGTACGTGTGTGTGTGTGTGCGTGCGTGCGTGCGTGGGGCTGCAGTAGTCCAGAGAAGTGGTGCATCCTCACCCTCCAGCCGCCCTCCCTCCACCTCTGGCCACCACAAACGCTCCGTGGCCGAAGATGACAAGCCCACATCGTACGCTACACCAACAACATGATCCTCCTCCATCCTGCCCTCCATGCATCCATGTCCAACACAACCCCCCCCCCCCGCTTCTCACCCACCACTAGACAGGGAGTGGGTGGGAGGGTTTCAGCACCTCAAAAGAGAGACCCCCCTCCTCTCTGCACCGCCTCTTGCAGCCGCTGACCCCCAGGAGCTTTCCCCTACCTTCCCCAGCCTGGTGGCACACAGCATGACTCGGCATGTTTTCCTTAGTTTTTATTTTTATGATAGTGTGCAGATTGGACAGTCTGTACGCAACACCACCCCCTCCCCCCCTCCCCCCGGAGAAAAAAAATGGCTGACTTAAAAAAAAAAAAAACACTTACACTGGAATAATTGTGATTTATTTGTTATTGGTTATCACGCATATTTGATCATTTTTTTTGTTTTTGTATTATTGATATTCTTACTGTCTATCTTTTTGAGTTGATTGTTTTTAGGTGTGTTTAATTCAATGTGTCAAATATTCTTTTTATTCAGTGGAATAGGGTTATGTACAGGAGTACACGCTAGGTCACTGTTGGACTTGAACCCTAACACACACACACACACACTCTGAAAATATCCTGTGAAATGGTCCTTAACACTTCCTCAAGCGCTCCTGTTATTATCCGGGTGACGGTTGTATTTTAAAAGTCGTTTTGTTTGATACCTGTCATGTGGTGATGCGTAAGTGGCCATGCAGCAGTTGGGGAAGAGGATGGTGGGTTTAGATGTTCTGTCATCCTGAGTGTCCGTCAGCATGCTAAGGCACGACCCCCAGTCAAACGACTCCCTCCCTCTTCAACCGTTCTGGCTGCGCTCAGCTTCTCCTTCAACTCGCCCGATTTAACAGGAGCAGTTGAGTCATCTCAGTCAGCCCCACGTCCTGTTTACTGTGCCAAGCAAGGTAATATACAATCAAACAGGCGTTGTGGCCTACTTTGAGGATCAATTTGTACCCCCGCAACTTCAGGCTGTTAGACATGTTTTCGTTCTTTTATTTAAATGGCCTGGGCAGCCTTGGGAGAGCTACAGTAGCGAGAGAGAGAGAGAGAGAGCGTGCATGCTTCAGGATGGAAGCTTTATAGTGGGGCTGGTACTGCAACCATACGTTCCATGCATGTTGTCCAGCCTCATTGGTTGATGTGACATGGCACCATGTTGCAGTCAGAGCTATATTTATATATAGACTTACCTGCACGTTGTGGGGTCTTTCAGATCTATTATCAAGGAGCATACTTTAAGCAGCTGGCTGCTTTGTCAGCTGCATTGATGAAACGCTATAACTCCCTTTGACAACATATCTGGAGAGAAGTCATTTATTTGAAATGGTTTAAACACCCATCGTGTGCTTCTACGTTGTCTGGCAGGTTAAATTAGGTTGGCCACTCACTGTTCACTCTGCCAATGGGTGGCCACATTGGGAACAAATGTGTTTACGACCAAGATACTGCAGGTCTAGTGCTACTTGTACTGTGCTGAACAAATATGGGTTTGTGTATCTTTACACAAGTAAAATATACAGACGAGCCACACCAAGAGTTCCTGCCTTAAGGACCACCCTCTTCTAGTTAAGACCCACCTTAGAGTTTCAGTATCAATTGTTCACTCTTCATTTTCTCTAACAAAACAATGTGCTTTTCCTATAGACATAGACAGTATAGCCTTTTCTTGTTTTCCCACTGTTAGAAGTGCAATACCAACTAAAGCCACAATCAGTTTGTTTTTATATGCTTTTGTCATGTATTTTAGTGTCCAATCTCTGAACGTCTACTACAGTATGCTTCCGTCGACAGGACCGGGTGATTTTTTTCAATTTTTTTTCTCCCTTATTCCCTGTCGAAACAAATGTGTGGAAGACAGATAAATAGTGTAATTGTTTAATGTATGTTTGCACAACATCTTCATCTCCCAGTTGACTGTCTGTTTATAGTCAGCTCTGTCTAAAGGAGTCTTGTACGTATATTCGTATACATGCATCTACACACGGGCCAGTAGATCATCTTTTAACCACTTGTCCCATTCAGTCACCATTGCCCATGCTCTAGACTAGAGCCATATATAATATATGAACAATATGTTTTCATGGTATATTTTATATTAAGCTATATCTTCTGCTTATGTTTGAAAGGTATTTATGTTGGTTTATTTGTTTGCCAAGTTTGGCTTCAGGCTTTGGGATCTTTCACCAAATCTCTGCTCAACTCTTGGATCTTGACACCCTATGTACTATAGCTATTCTCATATGGCCCCCCTTCAAATGGAAATTGTTTGTACTTATTGAACTTTTTAAATATTCGATAAGCAAATGTCCACTGTCGAAGGTCTCATAACATAATTTGAAGGCTCCAGTAGACCAGAGTTTATTTGGTATAGTAAGTAATTCTGAAGAAAGCTTATTTGAAAAAAACTGCTCCAGTGCCATAGAGTGCTTTCTTAAAAACTTTGTCCCACATGTTGGAAATGCATTGCAAAGGCTAGGATATTGTTGTGTGGTGCAGTCTGCACCACTTTGTGTTCCTCTTTAAAGAGGCAGGGATGTGCAGAAACACCAGGTGCATATTCTTTTCTTAGCACGCATAGAATGGGCAGCTACTCGCGGACCGAGAGGAGATAATTGGTCAATTTAAATTTGGAAGAGTGAAATACCTTACAATTGCTTACTAAGCCTTTAATGTACTTTCATAAATCAAATGCATGAACAACAAAGTGGGATTAAACTGGTTAATTTCCATTAAGATGTGTGCTCTAATAAACAGCTAGTTTATGTGCTGGTCCAATGTAGGGACACAAGTACATGGGGTGTAGAATCTAATGTGTTTTGAGATGAGGCTGTAGGACAAGTCAGAAGTGTACTTTGCTTTATCATCTCAGTCAGTAGCAGGGAACCCCTGTCTTAGTGGACACTACATAGTGTCTCAGTGTGAATGTTGCAACAGTCTGCCAATGTTCTAAACTAATGTGACATATTTCAATGCCAAAAACACAATTTACATGCATTAAGTGGAGCAAGTGTTCCACAAGTTCATGCATTGAGATGTTTAAAAAAAACACACACAGCCATTGAACTAAGTTTTAATTTGCATATGCGCACAGACAAACTCTTGATATCAAGCCTTTGGTAGTGCACTGTGGACTGTTAACTGTTGCTGTCCCTGTGTTTTCTCGCAGCTCTACACTTTGGGAGAAGGATGATGGGAGAGTTTTAACAGACGTTACAAACTGTATAAAGTAGAGAAACAATGACTTACACGGTCAATCGTAATTGAAACTCATAAGCTGTACATTTGTAATAAAATAATAAAATGATTGTCTTGGGTTTTATTATTTCTTAGGTATTTTTGTTCTGTCCAAGATGTGTCACCAGGAATGACCATATTGATTGTTCAAGGTGTAGGTAGGTCTTGCCATGTGGATGCAATTGATTAAAATACTGTATATATGGGTAGATCATAAAACACATTAAAACAGCCCTTCAATGAATTAGGTCCACTGTACTTATGGATGATTCACTTATTGGAGGCACTTCAAATCTCATTGTAACTGTCATTAAAGAAAATAGCTGTAGCATTGTGACATAATATAATTGTATGTTCAATTAGCTACTGCTAAATGAAAAAGCCTTGATACAATGAATCTTTCACACACTCCTTGAATGTGATACTGAATCTAGTCTTTATAAATGCAGCAAACAGCTATTTTCTGGCATGTTTCAGTTGGAAATGGTTACACAACTAAGTACTATAACTGTACATTAGTCACAGCTATTGTCCCTGAAAGATCAGTCCACATCAGACTTGGCAGGTCATTAAAACCACTTTTATGTTATTTTTCTTGCTTTCACCTTTCACTTAATAACCAAAATTTACATTCAAACCATCAGCCAGTGTTGTTTGGTATGTTTTTTTTTACAGTATCTCTCACATACTAACATTGCAGTTAATGTCAGCCATACATTTTATACATGTTCATAAGGTTTCTGCTGTTAAAACCTAAAGATATCCAAAGCCCATTAATAGCGCGAGAGAATGCTTTGGCATACAAATGCCATATACTGTAAAATGTCTTTCTAGTTTTATACACTACCCGGTTACGTGATAATAATAACTAGCTGACCGGCACTTTTAGATTCCAGTAGCATTGCAGGATAATACTACTACAATACAAAATATCACAGTTTACAATGGAAAAATCTATTAGTTAGTTCACGCATGTAATTTAAAAGCTAATTTTGGATGACCAGGCCGTGCTAAATGTACTTCTGTGTTTTTCTTATTTACATGACTTTGTAGTATCCCTCTTAACTGCGTGCAATAGCAATTGTGTATGTGTGAAGTGTTTTCGAGTAGATCCAAGCTTTATAAGGTCTGACAGGAAAGTGACGTTCTGTTGAAATGAGTGATTATTAAACATTAGAATAAAGGTCACCGTGGCATGTAGGCAATACAAAAGCAGCACTTACCGGTAAATAATATGTTGTACTCCATTGTACCTACGATGTGATATTAAGGTTAAGAAGCTATGTACTGTCCACTTCACTCATGAATAATATAGCAAGTAAAAAAGAAAAGAAAAATTATTCTGCAATACTGTTGCTTTCTCTCTATTCACAGCTTTTCTGGAGAGAGGAGGCGTCCAGTCCACTCTCCACTTCGCATGCGATTTAAACCATGTGCCAGAGATGCAGCTGTACAATGTGTCCTTGTGTTGTCTAAGAGTCTCTATGGTTCATAATGGCTCTCATCTGAGCCGGAGGAGTTGGGGAGAAGAACACGCACCTGTCTTCTGCTCTGAGACGCCCCCCTCTTCCTCCTTATCATCCTCAGCCTTCGTCGGATCACATCTGGAGCAAAGACACACGTGCACCTCTTTACCAAGGAGACCATGAGGAGAAAACAGGGTTCAGCCACTCTGTGTCTGGTCTAGGAGTTCTGCTAAATGCTAGGATCACTAAACATATTCCCTTAAAGAAAACTGCCAGGGTGAACCCAATGGAGAGTTAGACTTACTGAGGCGCATTGCTCAAATCACTATGCATGTTCTCCAAACAGTGGATGACATATTTAATACCATTAGCTCATTGGCTTACACCACTTAATATAAGCATCTGTCCCTGCTTTCCTTTCATGAACAATGCCTTGAGAAAGCCTGGCTAAAAAAAAACTGTATTATAATAATTTTTAGTCAAATATTGTGCCATCACAGAATGTTTAAATTGTACATTTAGAGAGGGGTGTAAATTGCACGTGCAGAACACACAGTGCTTCTACCGTACATGAGTAGAGGCTGGCGGTTCACTGCATAATCACCGCAATCCTAAGAACTGTTGAATGTTATCAGAGTGGTGTGACGGCCGCAGCCACCTACCTGCCACGGTGTCGTAGTCCTGCCGTGGCTCGTGCCAGTAGAGGCTGGGCGAGGTTCTCCAGTGCCTGTAGAGCCGTGTGTGGAGCACGGACAGCGCCAGAAGAACCAGGAGGGAGCCCAGCGCCAGGGCCGCCCACACAGCCTCATTGGTCCGCGGGGTTCGCAGCAACGCCTTGCTTATCACCGCAGCTCGCTCCTGCAGCCTGGAGACATTGGTGCTCTCGGGGTTACAGCCCCCCCACTCGGGTGGGCCGGAGGGATGAGTGGCTTGCTGGGTTGCAGGGTTAGACTCGGCTCCGTTCTTGTCACTCCTGCTGGGAGCGTGTGCTGCCGGCTTAGAATTCTCCAGCTCTCTTCGCTTAACATCTACTAGTTCACGGCCCTCCACTGTGTCCCGCGCCACATTGTTCCCGATCAAGGCTTTCTGTTTCACCACACGGGTGTCCATTTGCTGTGACAAGTCTTTGCCTTTCCTGTCTACATCTGTACTGCGTTGCGCAGGTGTTGTCCCAGATGCATTGTGTCCGACAGCAGTCCCAGGACTGGCTGGCTCAGGAGCGGCTTTCCTGTGTGCCGGTAGGTCTGAGCTGAGGGAGTCTCTGAGGGAATCTCCAGATGTGTGGGCGCGTCTCTGCACCTCCCCGGGCACGGTCCTGCAGAGGGCGGTTCCAGCGGTCTCGCTGGTCGACGGCGAAGGCACGTGAAGTTTGGGCCGTAGCTGCTTATCCTCGTCTGGCCTCTGGTCTCGCCTTGTGCTCCTCCTCCTCCTCCTCCTCCTCGTGTGAACCTCTGTATCCGCGAGGCTGTGCTGGCAGCAATGCTTCACTGACTGCTGGGGTTTAGAATAGAGGACATTGTCTACTCATGTTCCTCAGATCCTTAGCACACAGAGTGGTGACTCTGCTAGAAACACTTGAGAGGCAGTTATTAAAGATATTCAGTTATTGTGGTTGTATACACTACTTATGAAAAACACCTTGCCACAAACGGGAGATTTTAATTAACGGAAGTTCAAATCTTTCAACGGTCACACGGTTCGTGTAGATGCAAAACAGTTCCAGGAAGTGCTTGGTGGGGAATTTGCATTAATGAATACACATACATGACTGCAGTTTTTGGTAATTATTACTCAATAAATGCATGAACTTACAGTTACAATATAATTTATAGGGTACATTTTTACATATTTGCGTCTAATTTCTGGAAAACTGGTCCGAGGTTCTACGATCTGCCAGATACATTCTACGATAGACACTATCTCTTTAAGGCTGTATACACTGGCATGAAAACAGCACAGCCTACAAAATGAGGACTCCATACCTTTGCGCCCGTCGATAAAAGTTTCTCAGTGAGTGCGTATTGGTGCTCCGGTGATCTAGCATGACGCTCAGCCGACCTAGTCAACAGGTAGTTGTACTCGCCAGTCGGGATCACATCACTACGCGTACTTGCTGTCGTTGTGGACTCCAGCCAATCACAGACGGCTGATGCTGTCACGGTAGACAGCTCCAGAGTACGGCCCCAGGATACCAACGCTATTGGCTAAACGTAAGAGACATACATGCATTCTCAGCCGAACAACCCAGCCCATATTCACCCATAATGGGAGGCGCAGGATTTAAACGACTAAGCTACGAACTAGCTAGCAGCTTTCCAATATTGACAACTACCGGTAATACAATGTTTCGCCTCACTCTGTGTTTGTGTAGTCCTGGGTGCGGGCTGATGATGTAGTTTGTCAGACAGGAGTAGGCTAAGACGAACAGATGGACACGCTCGTGGAGAGGAGCACAAGGATGGTAGAGCAGCACAGTACTCCCATGCTGGCAAATACACACACAACACATTATGACCCACCGCACACATGCACAAAGCAGTATGCATAACTCTCTTTGCCACATGTGTCTTGTAATATATAGAAACCCTGCTGTTCCTTGAGCAGGCATTATCAGTCTGACCATGCATGTCAAGTGTGACTGTGTGATAGACCACAACCATATGTGGTTACTTACACGTAGATTGTTAAGCCATCGCTGAGGAGGACAATACAAGTATTCGCCGCTCTCTGCCCTCACTGGTCGGTATGCGCCACTGAACCACGCACGCACGCACACACACACGCAGAGAGAGAGCGAGAGGCAACACTTTAAAATGTCATATAGTCAGCCATTGTATGCTAATTGTAAGCTAATTCACTAAATTCACCCTCACATTTAGCTAGTTAACTGCTCTCTGTGCCTGCTGAATAAATAATACTCTACTTCCACACAGCCCTGGCTCCGTATATAGGAACATAAACAAAGTGGCGAACACCGCTCACAACAACAATTCCCATTGCTTCCCAGTGGTGTGGGGCGGAGCTTCTTAAGGGGTTTGCTTTGATATGAGCTCAAAGTTAGCAAGCATTCTCTAAAATGACTAACCCTGCCTTTTATTTAATCTAATCTAATGAAGGAAATTATGGGGATGTGTGAGTGTGTGAGTGTGTAATTAACATGCTCAGCATGTTTAAAATATTAAATTCAGCATAACATGAAATTTACCATCCAGAAAGTGATACATACATATACTTATACTGTATCTCCCTCTGCACACATACCTGCTGGGAAGTCTGTGGTTGTATCTGATAGGCTTGTCCATGCATTCCATCTTGGCTGGCTGAGGTGAGAACAAATCAAGCCATATTAGACATTAGAATCCCTAGATTTCATTTAATTTAATTATCAAAACACCCACAAGGCAAATACTAAGGAGGGTGTTTGCTTTTGACAAAGTTACTGCAGATGATATGCTGATTCTGAAAGGTAAAAACTGTGGACATTGACACTAAGCAGTCAAATGTATTTCATAGGCCTACATGTCATTTACAGGAAAATGTATTAATGCATTCATCAAATAAGCATCAATTTAAGAGCAGCTAAATGTTATATTGCTCTTTGTATGGTCAAAGGTTGTGGTGAAAAACACTTTTCATTTTGTGCTGTGTGTTGGACTGACCTCAGGATCATACTTGTTGTCAACAGGACGGAGCTGCAGGCAGAGCAAAATGTAATACATGTTTTTGACTGAAGGAGCTCAGACCTTTTTAAAGATAATACCAGGGATGCTGGAAATACAATGTCGATTACTAACACATTTAAACCATATAAATGATAAGACCATCTTGAAGACACAAAAATGTGAAGGTTATTTCAACCATATAATGTTTTATGTGGCAGTCAACAAAATTATTGGTTATTAAATAATTTAGTGATTTGACGTTTACCACTGGCATCCACGCAAACTGGTCAAAATGTTAAATAAGTGTAAACATTACTTAGTTCAGAAAAATAGCAATTCTCCTAGTTCAGCAGATCATTCCAAAAGGCTTCGACTGTAAAGTGGTGAATAGCTAAAATAATATCCCTGACATGACTCAGTCGATACCGTACCTGAACGGGTTCAGGCCAGGGTGAAAGGGGACAAACCCATACTGCATCCTGGGGCAAGTCCTTCTCTACCGAAAGCTGTTAAACATGCACAGAAACATAACTTATTATATAATATGCATTAATTAAGTTAGATATAGCCTGTATTTAACTTAAATATTGAATCATACCTTCCCGTTGTCACACACTGGCCATGATAGCGTGGTCCCAGTGACACCGCATATACTGCCCAACGCCACCAACATGGATAGCGATGGGGACATTGTCCCAGCCGAGGGAATCGCGTTTCTTTAACGATTTACAAAACAATGTATAAAGCATTGCTCGTTCATATTTAGAAACCTTTGAGATGTAAAGACGTACAATTTAGACATTCAACCACATCAAAACAAAATGTGTACCATCATTCAATACGCCAACAAGTTGTTGCGATCACATTGAATAGACACAACTACTCAAAAACTTCCACTCTATACTACGGACACTCGAAAGGGACAAGCCGTGTTACGCCTAATTCTGTGTCCTGCCGAATTCAGTGACCCTTTACAAACGAAGTATGTAAAATAAAGCAGAAAAAGCATGAAATAGTTCGATAGATCTATAAATAATATTTAGAAATATCTAGACATCACCTTAAAACGACGAGGCTGGTGTAGATACAGTAGATTATATTCACTTTTTATTCAGAAATCGCTAAAATCACAAGGTTTGCAAAGCAAACCACCATCGATATAGCTAACCTTTTAGTAACCCTTTCCCGAACTAAAACACTTCGGGACCGAGACACAAAAAGTGCACAAGAAATCACACACTAACACACACTAATAGATTGTACATGATTTTAGGTGGCGCATGCGCACTTTCGAAAAGGTCACTAAATTCGGCAGGACACAGAATTAGGCGTAACACCTGGACGGGGGACGTGCAGATTTTTGCTACGCTACTGAGGAACTGTAGGCTATGCAATAACGTGGAACCACCACACAGTGGCGTTAACTAAGGTCGGTGTTGAGCGACATTATATGACGTCGGTGGTCATGATGGTCACGACGGAGTGACCTTTCTATAAATTACATTACATGGTATTACTTCTACTACTGGGCTACTACTACAATTGCAGCTAAACACGGTATGCGCTGCTTTTAAAATCTAGGCCTAGTTTTTGATTTATTAGGCTATATATTTTATTTTATTTTATTTTATTTTATTTTAGTTTCTTCGGTCAATCCTTTTCAGTACTGGTTTCTAAAAAAAACGACATCGAAAAAACGGGTGAAAAAAATCACATCAGCATAACACATTTTCAAATAATAGTTTCAGTGTCCACTGTGAATTTCAAAGGCTTAATAGTGTTTTCAGTTATTGTTTATGTTGATTTGGTCATTTTCAATTACAACTTTCGCAACAATCTTACTTACTTATGCATTTATGATTGTATTTACCCTCACCAAACAAGAAAACCGGATAGCCTACCTGTTGCCAACTTGCCCACTCCCATCACATTAGGTTGGGCAGCATTGACCTATAAAAACTCCAGTCAAGGTAGGTCTTACGTCTGACAGTCGCAAACGTAGGCTACCGATCGTGTAGCAGAAAGCTGAATGGACCTTCCCGCAGGTTTGGTCTCTTGACAATTAGCCTACTTAAACAGTGTAGCCTTATTGATAAATGTTTTTTTGGGCCAAGTAAAACGGCACAAAAAGCCATTCGTTCACTTATTTATTTGTTATGAAATTGTTATTGTTATGAAAAGACATGCAAAATGTTATTTTTGGCATCAAATATCTGTGCTTTAAGTGAGTAGTCCTATGCACTAACCTGTTTACTACACATTTTTAGCTGCTGAAATATTTTTTCCAGCTAAAAAAATAAGATGAATGTAGTTTCAAATAGACTACATAGCGCATAATATTCTAAAGTCTATATAATACCCTAGATATAGAGACATCACCACTAAAGATATTAACGTTTTTACAGAAATAATAGTTAAAACGTGCAGATTGCAGGTGACTCTAATCATGTGTGTCTGTAATCCTGTCATCCATTCCAGGTGGAGGTGAACCACTATCAGTCGTTGGTGGTGTGGAGCCCCCGACTGAGGAAGAACAACCTCCACACCTGGGTGTTGTGGGTGGAGAGAAGACTGAGCCCAAATGCCCTCCAGGAGTGGGAGATAGACCGGTAGGAACATTTTCTTGAATGTGAAACTTTAATATATTGAACTCCTTTCCTCGATGAGCACGTGTAGGGAAAATGAATGGTTTATGCCTATAATCATAACCTTAACTAAACCAATGATGTCTTGTGTGATGAAACGCTAAATGCAAGTCGACCCTCAAAGCCTGTTATTAAGAAATCCTTTTGGTTTTGGGGATAGTGTGAGTTTGTATTTTTCAATAGCCTATATTGGCCGCGCCCGCAGACAAACAGTGCAGGTGCCTTTGGATACATTCTTTCAATGTGTGGTCTTGAATATTCAGTTTGGAGGACATATTGTAAAGCCGAGGGGGGTTGATAGGAGAAAGCTTGTTCTTTAGGATGCAGTGATTCTTGTTGATTCTTGATTCTCTTTCCTTTCTTCAGGACCTGTGCTCATGTGACAGTTCTCTGTCCTCAGACAGCGAGGATGAGGATCTAGGCAAGAAGGAGAAGAAAAAGAAGAAGAAGAAGAAACTAACAAAGAAAAAGAAGAAGAAAGTATGTGTCTTAACAAAACCCCAGTTACTAACCAGCATTCAAAGATTCTGTTCAGCAGGGCCAGTAAGGTTTACACAACAGATACACACGAAGAGTGTCACACACTCCCTGGTGTGTTTTATTCTTCCAAAGCAAAAAGCATGGATGTTCAATGCTGAAGTACATACACACCTATAACTCACAGGAAACATTACTAAATAAAATACATGCGTTAGTGAGTTAGTGAGAGAGAGATGGGGGGGATTATGTGTCAATATCACCACCTGTTGAGGTAGCGGGGAAAATACGATTATATTATTTTTGATTTTATGCTTTTATTTATTACAATTATTATGTTGAATAACACAATTTATTTAATCAGGACTCTTTCTTAAATATTCTAGAAAAAGTGTGCATTTTGTTATAAAGGCAAGTTCAGAACAACCCAGCTCTACACATACAGCAAACCATCTTAAATGTCAGCTGAAGTTTCCTGACTTTCCTACCTAGCTGTTAACTTTATTTTAATTAGAATCGAATGGTCTTAATGTGTATAATAAATATAGGATAAAACCGTGCATGTGTAGATAAAAATACAGTTTTATCTACAACTATCTACTGTACCTCTGGACAGTGGCGTTTAATAATCAGATCGCCAATACAAATTAAACAACTATATAATTATACACCAAGTCAAGCAGGGAGTGCAGTGGCCTTAGTGTTGAAATACAATGACCAACTCTCACTTTAACATGAAATATGACTCATATGTTCTCCTTGTATATCTTTATGTTTGCACACATACTTGTGTGTGTGTGTGGGTGGGTGTGGGTGGGTGTGTCACTCTAGTGTGCGTGTGCTTTTTGAATAATCAATGGTTTTGAAAATGTCTCCCTTCAACTGCCATGTCTTGGCCAGTGGTTTGTGACAGCCAGATATATTCATGAGTCGTTATCTTGCAGTTTAGTCTCTTATTTAACACTTTCACTAACAAGTGTAACAAGTGAAAGTGAACACTTTACCATACACAGGCCGATAAAAGGTGTTAACTATTTGCCACCTTTTTCAACAGTATTCCAGCTCCTCTTCATCATCATCATCATCCTCCTCATCTTCCTCTTCAAGCAGTTCTTCGGACAGTGATAGTGAGGTAAATTGTAGTTAAAAGTTAATTCAGTCTCTTTTAACCCCTACCGGTTGCACTGTTAAAATGAAACCCTGAACTCTTGAACCAACAGGTATTCATGATCGGATAGGCCTTGTTCTTATCTTAGGCAACTTATATGTGTACAGATAATTTGCAGATGCTCCCATCTGAATGCTGTTTTGTCAACACCTTAATCCTGGCAGTGTATTCTCTATGTTCATGTGGCTTTACCACACCAACAAGACAGTCATGCTGGGGTACTACTCCTGCTGTTACCCCTGACAAGGCTATAGCTTAGAACTGAAGTTAGCATGACGGGTTAGTATGGGTCAGTTTGCCCAAGGACAGGATGAACACAACAACAGCCAGATGTTACCGAAAGTGGACTATATGGAATGGCAGCATTAGCTAATGGTCAGTGCAGGTAGGTAATTACGCTATCAGCATAAAGGTACAAACTCTAGTTCTCCTATCAAGGGTGACTGCAGGGGAAAACAATGGGCAGGACATTTGAGTGCAATTGTTGTCATATGATGGCAGATACAGTAATGTACTGATAGGAGAGGAATACACCCACTCATGATGACTGGGCAGCTATCTTCAACAGGAACTTACAAATAATTATAAAGACTAAGAATATCAAACATACGTTTCTATAATTGAAATGTAATTATTTGGTTGGTGGCTTTAACAACCAACATGGGTGTGGATGTAGCCTACAAGCCGTGTTCTACTATATACCTTTATATACATATACTGTAGGTGGTCCTTGTGTATCTGGCCTGCCCTATCTCCAATGCTTTTGTCTGTATTCCAAAAAGGCAAACACATTAAGCATTATAGGCTACTGTACATGATTAGATTGCTCATAGACAATCTATCATTCATTATTAATGCAAAAGTTAAAATGTTCTAATCTATATTTTCATACTTACAGGGATAGTTGTCCTTGAGCAAGACACCTAACCCTAACCGCTCCCGGTGGCTAGGTCACACCTTGTATGGCAGCCATCACCATTGGTGTATGCATGTGTGTGTAAATGGGTGAATGTGACTGAGGCAATCCTGACTCCATACTTGATTGTATTTCAGTGTTAACTAAGTGACACGGCTCACAGGCTTTGAGGCTTAGGCAACAGAGCTAGACTATACAAACAAGAGAAGATATGAACAAAGAAGTTATTAGCCCTTGTTTTCTACAGTACTTCAATTTGCCAAAGAAATAATGCATTTCACGTTTGTATGGGTAATTCAGTCTGTAAAGTGACAGCACCATCCTTTACCCACACCATGTTATTCAAACTCAGCTCATGATGTTAAAGGACCCATCTCCTAACATGGTTAATAATATAGTTGTATGAGGACATGTCTATATAGTGTTTTAGGATAATGTTTAAATATGAGCCTATAGGGAGAGATGCTATGGAACACTTATCATGTTCTGCTCTGTACCTTCTGCTTTCAGTATACAAAAGTATGTGTTATAGTAAGTATGCTGCAATTATAAATAGGTTTATTCATTATTGATTTTCTCTTGCAGGATGAGAAAAAGAAAAAGAAGAAAAAACATGTGTGTTACTCCGCAGTCATACCTGAGACTGGTGAGAGATAATCTAGTTGAACCTGAAAGGTCTCAAACCTAATTGACACATTCCATTCAAACAGCCTGCCCCTTCTGCTGACATAGATACAGTAACAGTAGAGGTTGTATATGTTCATATAGTTTGATTTGAGTTAAACAGGCTGGATTATGGACCAGGCACATGGGACCTGAGCTCAGGAACCTCTGACCAATAGGGGTCTCGAGCTAAAAGGCACCTGATTCTCTGACGTCTTTCAGTAACGCATTAATGCCCACAGAACTTTCTGCATGCGGAATATGTTTTGTTTATCTCACCATTCTCTGTACACTAGAGTTTGTAAAAAGGGCAGCTGTTTCTGAAATGCGGGGTTAGTTGCTTTGGTTTGTATAAAACTGTTATTATTGCAACTTCGATATTGTAGCATAGCTATAATAGAGCATATGCAAACAGTTTGCAGCAGATGTACACCGTTGTGGCCTCAGATTGATTGTACGTAGTTTGAAATTAATGTTATATACTCAAAATACCAATTAAAGCCCCTAGAGATAAATAATGGGCAGTAAATAGTATGTGAAATAGTTGGTGAAATCTGTGGACCTCCCTATTGACATGCATGGAACGCTGGGTCGTTATGTTCTGCGTAAAGGGTGAAAAACTGGAAACTCTCTGTTTAATTAAATTCTCCCTGGTTATATTGTTTTCAGGGTTTGATGGCAGTTTGGAACCTCCTTCTAAAGATGAGCTGAAACACAAAGTGAGGAACTCAATGGTTGCTTCATTATTCAACTGTTTTTGAAATAGCCTACAGTAATTTGTTTTTTTGGGATCTATTGTTAGGATTCAAAATCATCAGACAATGATGATGACAAAAAGAAAGACAAAAATAAAAAGAAGAACAAGGTAGCTAACAAAAACACCGAAGTTACCGTATTGTGCAGTTTATTGTTGTTTGGCTTCGATTTGTGTACAATGGAATTCAGTTAGCATTACTTCTGTTTTTATATTTGTCAGGAGTCCTCCTCTGATAGCACTTCCTCATCCTCCTCGGACAGTGAAGACGATAAAAAGAAGAAGAAAATGAAGAAGAAGAAGAAGAAGAAGAAGGTTTAATCAGACTCATTTATAGTGTCTCTGGTATACAGTACACGCATACTGTAATGAAGTAGTTGTTTCCTAGATGTATTTTCTATTAAATACAGTAATGTTCTATTGACACAGGATTCAACATCATACTCTGATAGCAAAACATTTAACAAGAAGAATAAGAAGAAGGATAAGAAGAAACATGACAAGAAGCAGGATAAGAAAAAAAATAAGAAACAGGTAAATGTATCAACAATTTCGTCTAATACTGTAGTACTGTGTACATTTGTTCTGTGCAAAGTGAGCCATGCCAATTCACCAACTGAAAACCTTGGTTTACACTGGTGGAAGGAATGTACTGTACATATATCTTCAGTGTTTATACATTCCTGGTATTCTGACACATTATTATGCCACCAGGCTTTCATGTGATTGCATTCCCTTATAGGGGTATTCAGCATATAGGAATTACTATTGAGTATAGTACTAAGTATGACACTATTCAGAGTAGCTTGTTTCATGTTAAAGGAAAAATGAGAGTCAACATAATAAAAGCACTTTCATTCATTATTTTAAAGAATACTCAGAATAGTTCTTATAACAACTACCTACAGTAGCAATACAACAATAGTTATTTCTTACGTTTTGTAGGAAGATAAAGAGGCCATTTGTGAGACAGATGTCATTCTGGCTTCCACTGCTGCTGGTGAGTAGATCTTATTTTATTATAAATGTTTAGCTGACAGATGTTTAAACAGTGACTGTCTGTCCCTGTGCTGCAGATGGAGAGCATGATGGTCCAAGGACCCATGGAGCAAAAGTTGTCCCTGAACTCGCTGGTACATGAAACTTTCACAAATCAATACAAATAAAATAGTGTGGCACCACATTAGGTACAATGTAACAAAACGGACAATAAATAAATAGCTCTTTTACAAATAATAATATGTGTAAAATGATTGTAACACATTTCTTTAAATCATAAAATGTACTCAAATGTGCAGATGGGGCAGAGGCACCGTCTGTTGGGACAGAGACTCACCTGAGTGATGTTGGAGAAAGAGGGATGAACAATGACAAGGAGAAGAAGTTAAAGAAACAGAGGAAACAGGTAAAGTATGGTTTTCCCGATGTCTGGATTACCGTAATTTCCCGTCTATTAATCCCGGTTAATACATTGATTTTGCAAACGGCAGCTCTGCGGCTAATACTCGGTTGCGGTCTATACACAGGGTTACATTTATTTTCTCTCATTGGGCTATTTTTTACAATTATTTTTAAATTAATCCGGGGAACTATCATTTTTTGCTATGGTAGCAGGACATTCTGACATGGTAGAGGGCTTTTCACATGGGAATTGGCATCCTGCGCTCCGTCCTGCCCGCCTCTTATGTGAAAGGCAAACCTGCTGCAGATTAACAGTATCTAAATAAACCTAGCCTACTTTATTTATGAATTAAGACAAAATATGTGGTGAATATGATATACTGTACATTTAATATAGTAATTTGTGCATTTTCTTACATCATTTAAAAAATAATACCAACTATAGGCTATGTACAATAAAGCCTATTTCACACATTCTCTGTCTGGTATGGTCTGGTGTAGACTACGGTAAAAGCTTGTGAAACGTGATTTAAAAAAAGTATAATTTTATGACAATCCTATCATTTGGTTCGGTTGTGCTGTTTGCTATCTTACATGCTCACGTCAAGAAGCATATACCTATAGCCAAGAAGGTAAATGTGTGTCGCGCTGCGCCGCCACCTCAAAAGTTAATATAACATATCCGCCCTGTTGATTGAAAATACATGCGTAATATGTTCTGAACATTATTACGTGCATAATATTTTCTGAAACAGGATTCATACAGTGATGATGACAAAAAACATAAGAAGATGAAGATGAAGAAGAAGAGGAATAAGAAAGTAAACAGACCACTATGGACAGAATGCCGGCCTGCTTATATACAGTATATTAGAATATTAGACTATGTAAATCATTTACATTTTTACTCCAAATGTAGGACTCTTCCTCCAGCTCTTCATCATCTGACTGCTCCTCTGACAGTGAAGATAAGGAGAAGAAGAAGAAGCAGATTAAGGTTGTTGTCCCCGACCAAACGTAGCTCTGCTAGTAGCCTTCATAGATCACGGCCCTACCAACCTTCTCTCTCTCTCTCCCTGCAGGAATCTAGCTCCTCCTCCTCCTCCTCATCTTCATCTGATAGTGAGGATGACAAGAAGAAGAAGAAAAAGAAGAAGAAGCAGATTAAGGTTGTTGTCCCAGACCAAACGTAGCTCTGCTAGTAGCCTTCATAGATCACGGCCCTACCAACCTTCTCTCTCTCTCTCCCTGCAGGAAT
>JAODOY010018650.1:0-25705 GCA_025399855.1 Forbesichthys papilliferus | reverse complement strand
CTTTCCCATGGTCCCCTCCAACCGCCAGACCTGAAACACTCACTTTCCCATGGTCCCCCCCCAACCGTCAGACCTGAAACACTCACTTTCCCATGGTCCCCTCCAACCGCCAGACCTGAAACACTCACTTTCCCATGGTCCTCCCCAACCGCCAGACCTGAAACACTCACTTTCCCATCGTCCCCCCCTGTGGCGATGTACTGTCCGTCGGGGGAGTAGGCCAGAGACGCCATGTTGTTGAAGTGGCCCTGCTGCTTGAAGACGTACGACTCACTCTGCCACTCCCACACCAGCAGCTGACCCAGCCCTGGAAACACCCAGCGCACACCAGAGCCATGTAAAGAGTAGATTAACCAAAAGATACAAATTATGAATTATATTATTATCTCTAAATAAACATAGCCTATTTTAATTTGATTAAGACAAAACACATGTGGTATGATACAGTATGTAATTAGTGCATTTTCATACATCGGTATAATAAAATAATATCAACAACTGTAGGCTATGTCTAATAAACATCCGTGTATATCGTGCATTTTCTGTCTTGTGTACAATAAAAGCTTGTGACATTTTAAAAAATTATAATTTTATGACAATCCTGTCAGTTGGTTCGGCTGTATGCTGCTTGCTAGCTTACATGCCTACAAGTCAAGAAGGCGAATGTGTGTCCCGCCGTGCCGCCACCTCCAAAGTTAAATATATAATTTATCTCGCATGCGGGCGGGCGTGTTCTTGATTCGTGCACACAAGCAGCAACCTTGTCGGAATAGCGCCTGCCCGTCATTCCACCCCCAACCCGCTTGCTTCTCATTGAAAATTAACTGAACAAAAGCGGGTCCCGCATTCCGTGTGAAAAGCCCTTGATGCATTTCAATGGAAGTAAAAATTGAACGCTTCCAGTCTCTAAAAAAGGTATAGTAAGCTATTGAAAGCTAATTGTAAGATAATACACTTTGTCAAATTCACCAAAGATCTCCTTGCATTTTACTAGCTTACCATTCTGTGTGTGCTGAGAAAATGATCCGGTACCTCTACACCTCTCACAACAAAAAAGGTGTAGTGCTACGCTTTGCTTCACAATGCGTTTCAGTGTGTGGGACCTTTTACAGGTCTGCATAAAGGGTCAAAAGTCCCCACCCCTTGCACAAATCGATTGCTGAAGAGCTTTCTGTTGAACTCTCTCCGTTTCCAATCTCTGCTAATACAGATACAAACAGACCCACTAGAACACATTGGACATACTGGCAACTTGACATCCAGTCTGCCAGCTTCTTACATGTAGCAAAGAGAACATAATGTTGTGTTAATGGTCTCATATATGATATTATAAACATTAATATAGCAGCAAGCAGCTATTTTCTTATGGAAATATATAGTGGCGTAATTGTGTCCTGAGCTGGGAATTACATCACACTTCACTGTGTGTTGTCCACAAAGTATGGTGGTGCTAGTGTGACATCTAGTGGCAGAAAGTCATATAGCAGCCATTTAAACAAAATCTAAATGAAATGCTGAATACACACCTGAGCATCCAAAGGCTATCCAGTCCCCAGAGTGGTTTATAGTCACTGAAGCAATTCTCTGGTCTGAAATACTAATAAGATACACATACAAAGATAAAGCATATGACTAACTAAAAGGCAAATAAGCAAATAAAATAAGGCTGTTGGCTATTACAGATTTTTAAGGTCAGCAAACCGGTAACATCATCATCATAATAATAATAATAATAATAATATACGACCAACTACATAACTCAAAGGCTATTAGTAAGGCCTAGACATCTGGCTCATAGATGTAATCATGATAGACTAACCCTAACCGGCTGAATTATCACTGCCTCCTGCGTTGCTGACCTTAGAGAATGAATAAGGTTGAACTCTGGAAGCTCGTGCAGGTGGAAGATTCCGGAAGCAAAGCCTGTGACCAGGATGTGCGTGTCCTTGTGGAAAGTTGCAGCCGTAAGGTTGTTGAAATCTCCCTCCTTGTTGAAGAAATGTCTACAACAACATGGGATATTCTTTCAATACACACAAAATTGCGTCTGAAGAATGTGTTATATATAACTATGTAATCCTTGTTTAAGTGCTTTTAAATGTAGTTCTTTGTTTTACATTTTTTTTTATATTACCAACTGACGTTCATTTTGGCTAGCGTTAGCTTACTTGCTCTTCATCTGGTAGCGGACGTTCTTGGTGCCCTCCGTCTCCTTGGGAACCTCGGCCCGTCCCTTGATGACCTCCCCTCTGGGCTCCCCGTCCTTCTCCATCCCCTCCTCCTCCTCCTCTTCCTCCTCCCCCTCTCTCGGTGCCGCGGCCTTCTCCTTCCTCCTCAGGACGAGGCCTTCCGGCTCCGTGTCGCTCTCCCAGATGCACAGGGCTCCATCCTGGCTCAGTGTGTACAGCTGGAAACAGACGTGATTGGCAATACTTTTAGCCAATAAGATTGAAAATTACAAAAATAACAAACAAACAAAAAAATTATAATAATAAAAACAAGTTTAAAAATATAAAAAAATATAAATAAAATCATAAAAACAAAACAACAACAAACTCAAAGATTTAATAATTTAAATTAAAAATATATTTGAATAAAAGTAATCTATATGTAGTCTAGATGTAGTTTTCGGTTTTAATTCTACTTCCGCGCTTACGCTAAGAATGCCAAAGGCAATGCATATGCTTATTATTAAAATCTACCGGCCTCTAAAGAGAAGTGTACAGACGTGAAGCGACATTTGGACAGGTTTCCATCCTTCGCACAGCAACAGAAAAAGGCTATTCATGTTTTAATTCTGATGTATTTAGCTGTTAAGCAAGGCAACTAGGCAATGCCTAATCTGAAAATATCCAAAGGGACAGTACCAGCCCTTCGAGAGGTCGTCATAACAACACCACACAAACAAATCTAACTCACGTCCAAGCTGCCCTTCTCGAAGAAACAGGCCACTATCGTATCCTTGTGTCCGCCCAGCGAGTAGTAGATCAGGTTGGCCCAGCGCTCGGCGCCAAAGACCCACGTTGACATGTCTTTACTGCCCACCACAAAACACCTACATAACAGCAGACGAGGTTAACATTAGTTTATAATTATCAACTTTAAACAAGTAAAGCTCCAGTTACGTTCATGATTTACAGTCAATGTTGAGCCAATCCTCGCTTAGTTTTATTCTATTTCAAATTGGAACACAACACAAACAAAAGATGTACAGTATCTCACAAAAGTGAGTACACCCCTCACATTATAAATATGTGAGCATATCTTTTCATGTGACAACAATGAAGAAATTACACTTTTCTGCATTATAAAGTAGTGATTGTACAGCTTGTATACAGCGTAAATTTGCTGTCCCCTCAAAATAACACAACACACAGCCATTAATGTCTAAACCGCTGTCAACAAAAGTGAGTACACCCCTAAGTGAAAATGTCCAAACTGGGCCCAACTGTTGTGTTATTTTGAGGGGACAGCAAATGTACACTGTTCTACAAGCTGTACAATCACTACTTTACATTGCAGAAAATGGTAATTTCTTCATTGTTGTCACATGAAAAGACATTCTCACATATTTGCAAATATGTGAGCGGTGTACTCACTTTTGTGAGATACTGTATATACATATATATTAATTTAGATTAATACGCGCATTAATACAGTTAAAACCTCTTCAAATGTCTTCCAGTGTTACTCACTTGGAGTCATCTGTCCAGTCGATGCAGGTGGTTTCATCATAAGGGCCGTAGTATGTCTTGTCCAAAACAAAGGCATTAAACTCTCGCCGCTTTCCTGGGGCATGGTACATCAAGGCTACGTTATCCTTATTAACAATAAACTTCCTGAGGGGGCATAAACAGTAACCTGAGGTTATGACCAGTCACTAAGCACACATTAGAGTGTTGTCGTTAAGGTTTTGACACACGTTGTTCTTACCTGCCATCTGGTGAGAATCGGATGCTGCTCACAGGCTTGTGAAAGTGAAAATGATGGAGCACAGCCCTTGTGACAACGCTGACCAATAGCGCCGCACCATCTATCATGGAGAACAAATCACTTGTTACAAAGGCGTTATTAAACGAAATGATACCTATCTAATCCATTTTCAGTGTCATTGTTCAACTCCTTAAAACACGGTACCTTCATCTACTAGAATTGCTAAATTTCCATCAGGAGAAAGGCCCACACACGTTATGTTCTTGGTGGTGGAAACTGGCAGCGTTTCTGACTTATTGCTTGAGGACAAAAAGGATAACCATGTACCGTATTATTGCGCTGCATCTCGTTTAACAGTAGGCATACGTTTAGGTGGTAGTAATGTAATCAAATAGGTAAGTAATGTATTCTGTATGTATATAAGTAATGTAGCAATGTATTCAAATAGGTGAGCACCTGGGAACTAACATTTGGTTAGGTTAAAATCCAACATGCTTTAGCAAACATGCAGTTGCTAAAAATATGTTATGAGGATGTGGCGATTAGAAACGTTGCGGTATTGCTTACTTTTTCAGGTCAAAGACAGAGATACGGTTTCCAATCGGACTGATCACAGAGTTGCCATCCTTGGAAAAACTCAAATTTCCCTGGCGATAGACAGCTCCAAAAAGATTCGAAAACTGCAATGCAAAGTGTTTTCTCAGTGCTGGCCAACATTGCTAACCATAGTAATACACTTAGGCTATAAGTAAATGACTTACCCTGTATGCAAACTTCATTTTGCTTAATATTCCTTATATTTACTACATTTATTACCTAGTAATACCAAAGTATACATTACATATGATCCATTATAAACATTAGAGTCCTACAACATCATTTCTGACGCTCAACCGTGGTCAACACGTGTTTTGCGATTTGTTGACAGATTAGTCTTCCGGTCTTCCAGTCTCGTTATAGAAGGGTTTAGCAGCAGCGCCTCTTGCGATAAGGAGTGTAATTGGAAACAATTTATAAAAATGTTATAGAAATGTCATGACACGTAAACATCCATCACAACAGTAAGCCCAATGTAAAATAAAATAAAATAAACAATATACACACATATACATACATACACACAAACACAACAAACTATAACTATGGACAAACCAAATTCATTTGAAGTTTAAAAACGTTTTATTTATAATTAAACACATTGCATACCTCACAATATGACATCTGAAATATGTTATAGGATCATTTTAGTTATAGTTTTATTCATCTATTGTCCATATGAAATTAAGCAGATATGGGAAAGTTCATAACATTTTATAATGTCAATATAAATATCTTTATTTGAGAATTAATCCAGTCCTGTGCAAATCACAGCAAATCACGTAGACTTAAATCACATTTGCAGACAAAGTATATTCACAGTATTTCTCTTAATTAAGCGCGATATGCTTTTTACGTATATTATTAATATTTTCACTTTACAAAATATGACAGCACTGACAACAAAAACAGAGACATCAAGTTTATACAGAGTTGATACAGATACAGATACTGTGTTGCAGCAAAAGCTGCTATTCCTACCAAGCTTTCCATACAATGAATATTAATATTTGACACTGGATTGTCACTTTTTCTAACATTGCATGTTAGAATTGTAACTACGTAGTTACAGTTGGTCAAGATGTTGATGTGTTAAGTACATGGTATATTCTATCGACAATGTACTTTGATCCTCTTCAAGTATTTAGTTATTGTCATAAAGACATTTAACATAGTAAAACCACAAAAGGGCATATATTATCCCTTTGTAATGCTTACAAACATGTTCCTATTCATTAACATGTCCTAACAATGCTGTCACACACCGCACACAGTAAAAGCAAGCCCTGATCCAAATTAGTGCCACACTTGAAACCCTGTGAGACCTTTTCAGTGGCCTTCACGCGATCCATCTAATCCATTTTTAACAGTCTTGCTGAATAATTCATAATGTTTAGTTGTGCTTGTGTGTTTCTGACATCTACAGTACACCGTGTCTGTGTGAAAAGCAATGGCTTTACTGCCGAGAAGTTATTGTCTGTACCGATTCCTAACGTATACTTTCTTTAGTAAAAACAAAAACATATGTTCCAGTGAAGTGAGATAATATTGCTTTCTCTGTATATTTTGTGACTGATCTGGCTCACAAACTAATATCAGGAACCCAATAACATTCCAATCACATGTTCATGTGCATTACAAGTACAACACCAAAACATTTGGACAGTATAGAAAATGCTAATAAAAGCAAAACAAAGTCATTTGTAAATTCCGTTCAACCTGTACCATTTTACCTTGTGACTTTAATAGTTTTGCAAAAATATCCACTTATTTAAAAATGGATGAATATAACACACTCTATAAGAGTTGTGTTTACCACTGTATAACATCATCTTTGATTTGCTTACACTAATTATACAGTATGTGTTCCCACAGTCTTCAGTTTGTGAAGTTTAAAAAGTAGAATTGCACAAAGCAAACTTGGCATTAGGATAGCATAACATCAGCATTAGGTTCATAAGCCAGCCCCTGTCATGATAAAGGGGTATGTCAATTTCGATGACATATATCACTTACAGGGGGGTGGAGGGCATTGATAAACTTCACAAATGTGTGTTTTCAGCACCCACACATTTCATACGTGTAAGGAAAGGAAATATGATGATGTTCTTTGAATGTGATAAACACAACTGTGTTTGTAAATTATCCTAACTGATTATGATAAACATTTATATAATATTTAAAAAAAGTATATATATATATATTAGTACAAGACCAACTGACCTAAAGATATATTATTGAATTATGCAAAGGTTTTCAGAAAAACAGAAAGTAAATGTATATATTCACATTTCTATTTACTATTATTTGAAATCATTGGCTGATGTAAGATAATATATTGGCCTGTAAGGGTTATGTAAAACATGGTTGTGTGATTTACACATTTAAATACATTATGAAACCCGTGTCATACACTATTTTAAACATTACTGTAATACAGCAGCAAACAAATATGATCTATGTAAATATATAGAGGAGTACTTGTATCCTGAGCAAAGAATGACTTTACACTCCCTCTGTGTGTGTGTGCATGTGTGTGTTGTAATCTGAGCTTTTGTGTTGTTTACAATACCAAATACTGCAGGCCAGCCGCGCAGTATTTTGAGATAATAAACATTATTGCATTGCTTGCATTAATTGCAGTGATAAATATAGTAACACATCTAGAAAACCTTTGAGACTTTGACATTGGAATTTGGTAAAAACCAGCGATATGACTTCCTTACCTTAAGCTATAGTATGCTGCTACCCTACTTGAAGTCTATTGTACATGCAAATGTTCTAGCTGTATATAAAACATGTTATTGTTGTTTTATTGTTATTTTAACCTCCATTACATTCGATTGTTACACGGCGTTCACCCCCATTGGTAGTCTCCGCGTCGCATCACTCGGTATTTATTAACATAACAGACCACTAGTCTATTTTTGCCATCACCTAGTTAGCTTACAACGGCTGTTTGTCTCTTCTCTCTGTATACCGCCAACTCTCATTGGAAAGTAATGGCAGAGCGATCGCTTTGTCTCCCTGCTCAGTTGTCCATGTGGATGGTCCGAAGGTAGGCTTGCGGAATCAGCCTTTATTTGCGTAAAGTCCGGGGACACAGCGCTTGTTAACTGGAAGATCAAGATCCGCCTACGTCAGGAGAGGTGTTTTGATTCACATGGACAATGTCTGCATGACAAATTATCAAATTTAGTGTGATGTAGTGCTGATGAAGAGGCTGAGACTTGAGAGTCTCTTATGTGATGTAGTGATGATGAAGAGGCTGAGACTAGAGACAGTCTCTTATGTGATGTAGTGCTGATGAAGAGGCTGAGACTAGAGACAGTATCCTAGGTGACCTAGTGCTGATGAACTGAGACTAGAGACAGTATCCTAGGTGACCTAGTGCTGATGAAGAGGCTGAGACTAGAGAGTCTCTTATGTGACGTAGTGCTGATGAAGAGGCTGAGACTAGAGTTAGTCTCCTAGGTAACGTGGTGCTGATGAAGGGAAGAGGCTGAGTCTAGAGGCAGTCTCCTAGGTAACGTAGTGCTGATGAAGGGAAGAGGCTGAGACTAGAGACAGTCTCCTAACGTGGTGCTGATGAACAGAAGAGGCTGAGACTAGAGATGGTCTCCTAGGTAACACTTCACCTCAGCGTCTTGTGCCAGAGGTCGAAGCAGGGCACCACGTGTAGCCGCACATACTTCTGCCCACCGTCGGTGCACTCCATGCAGCCGTACACCGTCTCTCGCCGCTGGCTGCCCATGCCGCAGAGCGCGCACGGCCCCTTGGCCACGCCATGGTTGAGCAGGTTGGCGCGCGTGTGCGAGCCCTCTGGCATGTAGGCCGTGGACACGTCCGTCATGCTGGCCGCCTTCTCATAGTAGTCTGTCACCACGTCGTCCATGTACGCGTCAGAGTGCGTGAGCTCCTCGAACGTCCGGTCGTCTGGGTGATTCGGGGCGTGGAGGACATAGGAGACAATGAAGAACGTGGTAAGTTGATGAGCCACCCATTATATCTAGGTAACCATAAACAAATGTTATTTTCCCGTGTGTGTGTTATAATAGGGGCTGTCCCTAATACCATTTTGCAGGTTTTGAATACTTGATGGTATTTCCGAACGGGTATTCGAATACTCTTTCTCAAAATAAACATACAAAATAATAATCTATAATTAAGAAGTATAACAGAAGTAATCTTCTATTTCCAGCTTCAGTGAGCACACATGTAAAACATAGCCATGCGCTCCAAATGGCAACTTTGATTGACACATCAGTGGGAGCCAGTCAGAGCTGTCCAATAACATATACCTCCTGTATTAGCCAATAAGAGTGTGTTGAATGAATAGCCTCACTCTCTTACAAACAGAGCCACTTGCAATCAATTGTGTTGATGACACAGTGTAGGACAGGCAATTACATTTCAACATGTGGGTTTATACTACTGTATATATACAGTAGAATACCTGAATAATCAAATAATTGGTGCTAGCCCTAGTTATAATGTGTCGTGTCCAGGTGTGAGCCCTAAAAAAATGACTTTTGTCATTCCAAGTGAATTCATAATTTTACAAATGTTTTCAGTTTTGCACCTTACTTAAAATAGATATGTTTTAGACATTATTACATGTTATTAGTCCGTGTAAGATGCAAAACAACGTTGTGAACTCTCCACAGTTGTTGATTTAAACCACTGTGTGAAACAGTTTTGTCAAAATGGAGGTTGTGGGGTATGATGTGCCAGTGTTTGATGTAGATAGATGTTCAAGTTGAGCCTGTAGTTCTATTATGCTAGCCTTGTGAGAAACAGCCTGAGCAGCCTGAGTCTCGAACCACCTCGACGCCAACGAGTTTGTTGCCCGTTTAGAAAACAACCATCAAATCAGTGGCTAGCTGATGTTTTTCCCAAAGTGACACCAACAGAGTATGTTACGGTTTGGGTGAGATAATGTCCAGTTGTATTTCAGGAGGTTTGATTGAAATGTATTAGCGCTGCCTTTATCACAAACGCTTTTTAACTGATGGATTCCAGACTGATTCTTGTGATTAAATGATATTTGAGCTTGCAAGAGCAGGACGGTCTCATGAGGCCTTTATGCAACTATCTCCACACTGAAGTTTCCAACTACCTTAACCAGCACTTTTCCCCTTCAATACAACAATAGAAAAGAACAAATATACACATTATGAATACCTATAAACAGCACATCAGTTGGTGAAATACTAACATATTACAGAGCAATACTTAATACTAGCTACATAACATTTTGAGTGAAATTATACAAATATATGTTTTGTTATGTGTATTACCATACCTGCCCTGAAGGGGTTGCCGTAGACAATGCCAGACAGGAACCTTCGTATTCGGCCCATGGAGAACCGACCTATAAACCCCCCCAGCTGTTGCCTGATCTGCTCCTTTTCAAAGCCTCCGGAAGATTCCGGCGCTACGCAGATATCTGCCCCCAGAAACAACAAAACATGTTGTGTAATGAATAATGACACATAATGCTTCTAGCTTGCGCTATACAGCACTGTGATGTGTCCAGTGTTGGGCAAGTTACTCAGGAATAGTAATAAGTAACTAATAACTCATTACTCCTTCAAAAAGTAATACTATTACTTTACTTTTTACTGGGTATTAAATTTCTGCCCAACACTGCTTGTGTCATGTGTCCAGGTATGCTGCCTACCTAGACGTCCGTCCAGCCGGACAAAGAGCTCACAGATGCTAAAGGCGATGGTGGTGTGAGCCGGGATGACGATGGCCTTGTCCCGACCCTTGGGGTTCCTACCGTCATCTAGCTGAAACTGCAGCACAAGTCAACACCCATCCCATTCAAGTAGAGTATTAAAAGTGCTTTGTTACGTTACTAGTTACATTACACTTCCTTCACTAAAGACTGTGTTCACTCATATAGGCTAAATGAACAGGCGGAAATACAGAGAGAGAGAGAGAGAGAGAGAGAGAGAGACAGACAGACAGTCAAGCAGACAGGCAGACAGACAGACAGACAGACAGGCAGACGGGTAGGCAGGCAGGCAGGCAGGCAGGCAGACAGACAGACAGATAGGCAGACGGGTACCCTCATGGTGGTCCCCCTCATCCCAGCGTGGACCGTCAGGGAGCACTGCCTCGTAGTGCGAATGCTCTCCATGACAACGCAAAGCGTGGTGCGCCCACTATCCTTGGACTGGCGAATAAGGCAGTGATCCAGGTCCACTTTCCTGCGGATAGGAAGAGAACCGTATATGTAAGCCCCACTTGATTGACAACTCTGATGCTATGCTGTGTTTCTTTAGCAATTGAAAACTTTGAGACATTTCGTAGGCAGCTGTGTCCATATTACCCATCTTCAACCAGGACGTTACTGTACGACAGACAATTTGTATAATTATTATTATACTCACAACATACAACATAACAATCCATTTGTTTCCATTCCACTTTAATGATATAACAGGTGTTTCAACTTAAAAGTAAGACATTCTCTCTCTCTCCAAAACAAACTCCTGCATAGGAGTCCTCTCCACAGGACGATCCATGTGCTTCAATTTTCAACAGTGAAATAAATATTTGATCCAAAATTGGATCATTTTCCGGAGCCATTAAAAAAGCATCAGCGCAAGGCTGAGCCTGGGCTGAGCTAACACCAATCACCAAAGCTAGCTAGGTGGTTGCAGTTTAGTGGGCCCTGTAGGCTACACAGGTGACACACGACAACGTCATGCTAAGACACATGATGTATACAGTACATGGAGAGCAAGCCTAAGATATTGGCTATGTAGTCGCGCAGGGCCAGCCTTTACTACGTAAAGTCTGGTACACAACTGTAATCTGAGACTGAGTTATCAGGCTGGAAAGCTAACGACGTGAGCTGGCTGTTAGCCAGTCTTGTATATCTGTTAGATAAGAAGGCTTCAGTCACTGCTTAAAATAAACAGAACTGAAATTAGTAGATAAGGCATCGCACCAGAATTACAGATACAGACTTGACTTGACTCATTTTGAATGGTTTTTAATGACGCAGTGTGCAGCACTTTGTGTTACATGAATTTGTATGAAAAGTGCTATATAAGTAAAGATTGATTGATTGATTGATTGATTGACAATGCAGACAGCCAATGAAAATCGACTTCGTCACTTACGGTAAAGTGCTGTCGACCATAAATGGATCTGTCAGACGTTCAGCGCATGTAGTGCTGATGATCTGAAGAGGCAGACACCATAAGATATGGGAACCTGGAACCGTTTAACCCACCTGGAGTTAAGCTCCCGCAATAAAGTAGGCACCTCCACTTCGTGCTTGGTGACGATACCGAAGGATGCCTTGACAGCGACGGAGTCCGATCCGCTGATGTTGAACCCCACATCGTTAACCAGGTGGTTTCCCAGTTTACCAGTGAGGGCCACATCCGATTTGTCCTCGTAGTTTAGCAGTTGATAAGAGGACACGCCTGTATTGGAAAGAGTAAACATCACTGTACGGTATATATGCATCAGAAATCTAATCTACTGTAATATAATCCAATATCAAATAATTTAGTCTCAGATACATATAGGAATACAATCGCATCTACAGTATAGTGTTTAAATCTTATTCAAAATGTTATAATTAGGTGAAATTCAAATCTAATACAGTCAAATGTAATCTATTCACAGATGTGACCCTTTTATAATAAGACGTATAAGACGTCACATGACTGCCACATGATCTAGGTGTGTTACAAGTGGAGTTCAGATGTTCTTTTTCAGTTTTTGTAAGGGCAAATGCAACCATCCATCGTCTGACCAACGTAGCGGTAACTTAATGCCCATACAGCCGCACTGCACCTGCTGTGATCTCCTTCTCTCCGACCAGAATGTCCTTCAGCGAGAACGCCGTCGAGGCGAACTTGGTCTTCTTCCAGAAGTGTCTCTTCTTGCGCCTGGTGACCAAGCTGAGCGGCTGGTAACGGTCAGCCTCGCTCAGGCTCGGGACGGGAATCAACCGGCCGGTGTCGCCCACCTGCTTCACAAAGTTCTTTGTGGCTGCTGCAAACATTTCAAAGGACGCATGGGTGTCTGGATCTAAACGTACGCCTTACGGCTTAGTGGCAGAAGCCCCCACCCCCATCCCCATCTCTCCTCCCCTCCACCCCCCCCCGGGCGGATATTTCACAGTTCTGAGAGCCGAGTGCGGCTAAACAGGTGTCTTGCTGATTGTGGGGAACTAATTCTGGGGTGTTCTTTTTGACTCAAAGCTGTTGAATAATGCAGGTTCTGCGTAAGGGAATATGGGACGTGGGTTGCTTGGGAACCTGATAGCTTTGTGGCAGTCTGGCAACTTCCTGCCACGTGATAGCAGACCTGCGTACCAACTGTCTGTGTTGTTCTCACATCAAGACTATAGACTATGTTCAAGACAAGACGTCTATGTAGCCTTGGCTTGTACTTTAGACGTCACAGTTCATAGTTGCCAGTGTTGGGCTGGTTACTCCAGAACAGTAATAAGTTAGTATTTACTTATTACTCTTCAATAAGCAATAACATTACTGAGTGGGTATTAAAAGTAATTAGTTACGTTATTACTTTCACAATCACTACCCTGCCTCGCCCCTTCTGAAAAATGACAAGCCAGCTAATTCTAGAATTAAACATTTAACATTAAGGAGTCAACAAACACCCAAAGTGAAAACATTGCAGCCTCTCAAACCAGATGATTGACAGGTTGGTTTAATTAGCCTACCATAAGTTTGCTAGAACTAGAAATCTCATTCTTGTAAATGCAGTAAGGCAGCTTTACTTGGATAAGTAATTGCAATATTATTACTGTTTTGGAAAAAGCTATTAGTTACAATACTAGTTACTGGAAAAATAAATAATATTACACTTGTTACTAGTATCTAGTTACTAGTATCTAGTTACTGTCAAACACTGCTAAAAACCAATTAAAACAAGTCACAGAGCTGTTGCTAGCATTATCATAATGGATAGTATTTCCCCCTGAAATGGACAGTGATATCTTTTCCCAGAATGTCTGTGCATAGACGTTATTCTGCCACAAAGTCACATAATAAAGATGTTTCAGTCAAAAGTACAATATGTTTGCTGTGATCATTTATGCTCAAATGTTGGCCATGTATGACACTTTAACTGCAGATTATAAAGCTGAGGGAGAGATAGAAATGTCCACTTCAAGACCCTAGCGATTTAAAACATCACCTATTCACTCCTGACCAAAATCCTGTTTTATAGGATATAGGATTTATAAATATATGAATTATATTTAATTAATGTTATATTTTATTAGGACATTTTTGTGGTTCGAGTAGGTTTTAATGTTTCTGAGTAGGGCAGTGTCTATTCAACCTGGGATAGTGTCTATATTTATGCTTGAAACAAACTGAAGAAAACGTCTGACATTGGAGCAGCGACGTGGGTAGATCCTTCTTAACTTGTGGTGAAGTTGGTGTCCAGTCTATCCTGCTGCACCAGGAATAGCCCACATGTTTGAGTATGTACAGTTATGCACCACATAGGAAACTCCGCCACAAGCAACCTTAAATCTGCCCTACCTTTTCTGTGTCTTTGGTGCCCTGTAATTTCTGTTTTATAATAACAGTAATAGGAGCAATCTTTGTCTGAGAGAGTCTGAGACTCTTGTTGAAAATGGAGTAAAAAAATAAAAGAAAGTGGCGTTTATGGTGAAAAGGGGTGTTAATGAAACAGAACAAAATGAGTTATACAAATATAAATTCTACTGGCATTGAGGAAAATGAACACTGAAACTCAATAGAGTAAGTAACCCTACACTACAAAAAATGTTGTCTAATTTCTAGTAAAAATATCTAACTACACTTAATATAAGACACAATTACATAACAAGAGCTCTTCTATCCAGATATAATGACTTATTTTAAGAAATCTTACAAGCAAATGTTCACTTGTTCCATTGGCTGATTTATTTACTTATTATGAGCAAATATGACCTTGTATTCATAATGTTTTAACTTATTTTTAAAACAATATTTTGTCTGTGGTGCTAGTGCATGTATGTGTTCATGTAAGCGGTGGCTTTCTCCTGCAAATCTATTTCAGCCGGATCCCGAGGCTGTAGTGGGGAGGGTAAATGGAGGATAACCACTGGTCCGAGAGTGCTGGACAGATGTCCAACAACGATTAGCATTGGCCTGTTATTTGCCCGGTTGGCTGTGTATATTTCTGTATAAAAATAAAGCTTTGAAATAGAATCATTTAAGGACGTTTTATGATGATACGAGATTATTCAATAGGATAAACAAGATGGACCGTCTCTAGTTTTCAAGGGAAACCTGTTTGGTGAACAGAAGAGAGAGAAACATTTTGGTTCTCCAAAGAACAATATAGCTTCCTATTATATTATTAGAGAACCCTTATTTAAAATGAAAAGTTGTGTTGTTATAGAACCACAAGTGCTACAGATAAGAGGTGTTGATTTTAGAAAATGCTTCTGGATAATAATCATTGTATGAAATATCAACAAAATACAAAACATAATAAATAATTTAAATTGGTCAGAATCAGAAAAACACATAAGAATAATACAGTATGTACAATTTAGTAAGGTTTGTGTTTTTAAGTGAAGTCTGAGGCCTGTTGGTTTAAAGGACTGAATAAATGTAGTGTCAAATTTAGAAGAACTGTCTTGTCTCTTAGAGGAACTGTGCAGTTCTCATCTGCCCCTGTTTGAGTCCCCAAGGACCTTTTGCTCCCAGACCTCTTAATGGAAAAGCCTTATGCTTACAGAACCCTATCACAGTCTTAAGTTAAGTTGTTTTGCATTGATTTCTCTGTGTTTAAAAAAAAGGTTACATTTTATGACATGACATTGTGACTTTATTTAATCACTTGTTAAGATTACTTTTGTTGAAGTGCAGGGAGTCTGACATTGCTGCATTGTGATGTTTGTTTGATTTTCTACCCCCGGCACATAACCACAAGGCCTGTAAAGTAAATCAAGCAACTGCATGTTACATGCACATTGTAAACCAATCAGGGTGCACAGATGTAGGTCAGGTGGTATAACTGCAATGTCATATCAAAACTGGAATAGAAAGTATTCTTCCACAGGCCGTGGCAATTAATCTTTGGAGTTTGGAGTCATTTCTTGCCATTTGAAATGTTTCCTATAAATACAAATAAAATAAAAAGCAATTACAAAATGAGACTGAACGATGTGTGTATAAATGGGCAGAGAATGACAAATGTATCTTTGCTGGTAAGAAAGGTCAGTATTTTAGTTAAAGTGTTCCATCCGATCTTCCACGATAACCATTTTGCCCGTATAAGAATTTAGCGTGCTCTGTAATTAGCGACCTTCGAGGCGGCTGTCACCGTCCGACGTGGAGGCCGGCTATACGATGACGGGGAGGCAGAATGATAACAGGGAGAGGCAAGGAATCTAGAATCTAGAAAGCTGGGAGGGAGGAGAGAAAGTAAGAAAGAGAGAGAGAGGGGGAGGAGAGAGAGAGAGAGGTTATTGCAGTTTGGGAGTGTATAGCGACCGCTCACTTAGGAGCCCCAAGCAGGTCCTCTCAGGAGTTCTGTAAAAAAAAAAAGAAGAAGAAGAAAAACGTGGATGCTTTCATTTGCGTCTTGAGGAGCACTCACTTGTGCACATCTCTCCGGGCAGCTGAGCGAGCGCGTGTGTGTGTGTGTGTGGACGGTGGTTCTCTGGTATGCAGACATGGGCCCCTCGAAGCGCCCAAGGATTATTGTATTTCTGGCTCTGGTGACTGTAGTGGCCTGCCAGGACACCGGTGTAGGTGAGTGAGATGTGACGGCCAACACTGAGCTCCTGTAGGCATCTATGCTACTTTGTCAGATACATTTAAAAGTATAGAAGAAAAATTTGTAGTGTTTCAACTTAACTTGATTGGGTTACCTTGTTTGGTTTGGTTGCAAAACTGTTAATATTTAATTATACATGATGTGTTTTCTAAGGTGTCAAAGTTAAATTAAGTTTAACACAAAGCAATAAAGTTATTTAACACAGATAACAAATATACATATATATATACTTTTGTATACTAAATTACTTCTAAATTACTCTGACATGCTCCAAGACAATTGTTTTTGAATGAAAAAAGAAACTATTTACATATTTAATTCTCCATTTAATTTATTTTAATTTTTTTCGGTGTAAAAACACCATTTACTGTTTTGTGGGTAAATATGACTTTGTATGTTTTTATTAATCTCTTTTGTAGTGAGTTTTTATTACTTCCTTTTTTTCAGTTAAGGATATGGTTGAAAACCGTTGCAAAATTCCCTGCACTGCTTTTTGCATTATAAGTTATACTGTTCTGCTCGCCTATACCACCAATTGGGCTGCAATAGCCTTGCGGTGTGGAAGCAAAAGGCTTAAATCACACCCAAAACCTAAACCTGACTAAACGTGACGTCCCAAGAGTGGGTGAGAATTCCTCCCTTATGCAAACCTTTTGGAGCAGTTAGTTAAAACTATACAACAAAATGTGTTTTATTGATTTATTTAAGTTATGTATGTTTTCAAATTGTTCAGAAAAGGGAAATGCAAAATAACACTTGTACAGAACAGTTGGCTACAACTGAACATGCTGGGATTTTAAAGCAAAAGCCTGTTCTCTTGTGAGGTCGTTAACCTAGCTTGGCTTGTTAATGACTAGCGCTGACCTTGGGCACATGGGAGCTTGACATATTGAGAGTGACCTTCCTTCAATTGAAATAGTGGTGTGGACCAGCTGATGTCCACCAGAAGCAAAATTCTCAAATAAAGCATATTTTCTTTGAAGAAAGAACTTCAATTAAAAATACATTCCAGAGAGATGCAGTAGTATGCACTAAAGTGGCAGTGTTTGAGGCTATTTCAGAGCGGGGTTGAGGCTGAATGAGGGTTTTGAAGGCCTTGGCTATAATGATGTGGCCTCGTGGACAAGCTGGACAAAAACAGGCCACTAATTTTGGTCAGTCTTGGACCAGAGGCAGACGAGACACACCCAAGAGTACATGGAAACTGTACTGTATCTGTGGATGCAGATCTCCATCCATTGTCTCCAATAGCATCATCTCTACTAAGCACCGTAGAAGAAACATTAGTTGCACAAAGGGGTGGAGTGACAGTATGCAACGTAGTATTTGCACCTATACTGCGGGGATTAGCAAGAACACACAACGTGTGACTTTTTAGTTACAACATGGGTGTCTTCACCACATGGACACACTGTATAGCCAATCGTGGTTAGCAGGCTAAACCAACAGGGGATGCGTTAAAAGCCTTGAAAACAATGGGAATGTGATTCCAAGGTGATTCTAACTGAAATTGGCAACAGTTTAACAATGCAGAATATTAAACGTATGTTTTCAATGAGAAGTTAAGATGAACAACGCTGTCATATCACGGGTGTTTCTCCTTGATTTCTAATATGTTTGTATGTTATAGAAAAGTTCACTCTCACAGGTGAGAGATTTAGTTATTGCTTGATTTGATTTTGGTTTTACAGTTATTAGTTAGTTAATAATAGCAGAACACAACTACGGTGACATAAGTTAAGTAAAAACATACATGTTTAATTATGAATATTAAGAAATCAGTAGATTCATCACTTTTTGTATTATTTCATTATGAAGGCCTGTGTAGGCCTTGATTTTCACTGAGTATGTATTTGGATCTAAGCATTGCATGTGATCTATGAGCAAATCATTCGGAAGAGTTTGCTTCAGAGCAAGATATCCGTTGTACAATAAACATTGATATATTCATAGAACAGCTGCTTATGGAATAGCAAACAGTTATGGACACTATCTTAAGATACATTTACGTTTGACAATGGACTGGAATATCTTTTACATAACGTAACTCTTTAACCACATGCAGGACTGAATCGGAGACATCTGAATATATCTGCTCATCTGTTATTGTGTGATATATGTTTGCTGGCACAAACGAGAGAGCAGGGAATCATAATGAATAGAGATCGGAGGAGGCATGTCGAATATTGCTAGACAGCATACGTTTGAACAGTTAAAGTGGTTATATATGACTTTCTACCACTAGATGTCACACTGAGCTCACCGGCATCTCAAAGCAAAATGAATACTCTGTGGGTGAGCCGCGCGCACACACACACACACACACGCACACACACACACACACGACCGTCTATGTGTACAGATTATGAAAACAAAGGATTCTGCTCAGTTTGCCATTTCTCCTCTTTATCTTATAGAACATATGTGTTTGCTGCTGTGGCAGTTATTGTACGGAGTGCACCTTTAACACCACCCCTGTCTGCCAGCGCTGGCTGCTGCTCGTACATTCACACGGGTCTGCCTGCCACCGTGCACACATGTAGCCTACGTGGGGATGCGCGTCAAATTCATGGCTGAAGGATTGTCCGGGTGTGGTGCGTGTGGCGAGCTTCCATATGGAGGCAAACCCACAAGCGCTTGTAAAGCTCTAATTATAATACAGCCTCTGTGGTTTCCACTGAAATAACTCCTGCTTCTGAAAATGAGCCAGCCTCTCGGGGAGAGGCCGTACCACATAATTAGTACTTAGGACGTCCCTAAATTGCACAGATTAAAATATGCTCCCCCAACAGCAGGTGGTCAGATTTTCAACCCCCCTCGGAAACTGAAAGAGTTTGGAAATACAATGTTTCGTTCACCCTCTAATCGTCTCTCCTCAAGCACCTTTGTTGGAGTCATTCGGTGGGAATGAAATCAAGAGAACAAGCTATGTAATTCTTCGATCACCACCAGAAGTCACACTGCCATATTACTTCAACTGCCATGTTGAATATACGTGTTTATTGGAATGTTATTACTGGACATGGGAAAAAAGGAACCAAACCGTGTTAAAATGTAGGTTAGACAGTGATTAGCCGATTAGTGGGATCACATTTGGAAAATTAAACTGATTGTTAGAATGACATTATTGAAATCCATCCAAATGTATTTCCAGCAGGTCGCTTATTACAGGCCAAATACTAAGGGGTGGGGGGGGGGGGGGGGTGTTATCCTCTGTTCTCATCACTTCAATAGCCTATAACGTCTGATTTATCATGTCCCTAATTAGTTTCTCCTGTCTAGCCAAACACTTGCCTTAATTACAACCTACTGTATCATGCACGTCTGTTCAGTAAAGCGGTTAGTTTACATGAAGGCTATAAGACAAATTTAGAGAAAGCATTAGGCCTAGACCTAAGGTGTGTTAGCCTAGGACCTAGGCTACTAATGTAGGATACTGGATGACCACATGGATTCAGAGTTTAAGATATTTTTGACTTTCACAAGCTCGAAAACAAGCAACGGAACAACCCAGTCTAAAAATGCTCTTCTTGTTTTTGTCTACGCACACGCACACCTCTTGACGCAGACACCTGTTTAGACAACGGTGTGGTTCACGCCAATAATGAGATATGGCACTGCGGGTGTCGTGTCTGCGTCTGTGACGCGGGGGCTGTGTTTTGTGAGGACCAGATATGTGAGGACCTGGGCAACTGCACGACAGTGGTCACCCCAAAAGGGGAGTGTTGCCCCGTTTGTGTGGCACCCACGACGACACCTATCAAAAACGACAAAACAGGTAAATGGGTCATGCCGCGACTGATTTCTCCACCTGGCTGTCTGGTCTGCTTGTCTGGTCTTGTCTCGACCCTTCCACGCTGTTGCAATGACGAAATTTCCCCCACACGTGTAATTTAGATTGATATGATCTATTTTTAGCCTCACCTTCAACCCCAGTTGCTATGCGTTTTGGAATTACATTTTTTTTTTTATAGCTGTCATAACAAAAACTATGAGTTATGAGATCTGCTTTGAGAATGTCCCACACGCCAAGGCGTTGATTAGTCAACATTATGTCTAACCACAAGCTTCTGCCAGAAAGTATGATGGCACACTCATACTGTTAAAGCTACATTCTCAACTTTACAATGCGTATTCCAGCTGAAATAAGACTTATCACATCAATATGAGAAGTAAGTCTTTAAAAAAACATTAAATTCCTTTCTGTCCTTCCCCTTGGTGTCTGCCAAGCTTGTCTCAAAGCATCCTGCTTCCTCCAAGCTAGGCCTACTATAGTTTTGATCTTCACTGCAGTTATTCCAGTGAGAACAAATAAGATACATGTTTCTACCATGTATAAAGTTGTGTAGGCCTAGTGTAAGCAATAGCCCTGTCTGTGGCAGTCTGTGACCACCTGTCATAATTCTTGCATCTTGGTTTGTGCGCTTTCTTCTAGGAGCTGCTGACTGCTTGTTTCAGAACAGCATTTAACACTACCTGTTGAATAAGTATTCTCAATTCAAGCTTAAGAAATGTATATAATGTTCACCTCTGCCTGTCTATCAGTAGCCATCATTATGGGGCTTTGGCGTTTATAACTCATTAGCTGAGATATATTATCTAACAGGAATTTCAGGCTGCACAATTTATGTATTTGAAGCCTGTATAGGCCCATTTGCTACATATGTTCATCAATATGCTGGACTATTAGTTATTTTATTTTCAATGGCATAAGCTCTTCCCACTTGGGACATTTATGAAGATGTATTAGATGTTATTTTTGTGTCTGAAGATTGAAATGGGGAGGGGGGATAGGACATTAAGAATAAACCAGGACAAGGGTGGTTTATTTATCCATAGCGGGACTGGAAAATACGTGTTTACATATTCATCTCAAGGCCAATATTAAAATTCCCAAAAGGCAAGATAAAATAAATCTTTTTTTCATGCTTTGATGAAGGCCTCCATTAAACGTTAAATGTTTAATGTAACGTGGCCAGAATAAACTAGTGAAATAGAGATGTGTGCTATTCCCACCTTTTAGGTGATTTTAATACGTGAACTCATTTTATACTTTTTGGTTTCAAACCACAAACCAATATTGTGAAGGCACATCCTTTGAAAGCCTTAAGGCCTACTAAAGACAGAAGATAGCCATGCCCATAATGATATTGCACATGCTAACTGTGGGCAGCAGGGGGCGCTAAATTCCATCACTGACACGGGCTTGCTGCTCTGCTCTGGCCAAGAGACCTGTGCGGTAGACGGCGGCAGGGTGTACTCCAACAATGAGATCTGGAGCCCCGAGCCGTGCCGGACCTGCATGTGCGACGGGGGCACGGTGGTCTGTGACGACGTGGTCTGTGAGGACCTGGGCTGCAAGACGACCGCCCCTGCCCCCGCGGGAGAGTGTTGTCCTGTGTGTGCCGTCGAACGTGAACCGGGTAAACCGGAATGTCCAAAATGTCCTGTTTGCAGAATGGTTGACGGGATGCTGCGGTTCATGCTAGTTATGGCATTGTTTCCCCCCTGACTTTCCCTTTGCCACTTGTTGCATCTGAGTCTCTGAAGCAATCTTCCCATTCTATTCAGGGTTTGAAACTGTATTGTCATAAACATTTTGCTATTGTTTATATTATTATTATTGTTATTATTATTATTATTATTATTATTATTATTTAGTCTGAAGCCTAATTTCTTATTTCTTTTCAAAGCTGCACTTGGTTTTGTCTTTATATTTACCATTTTCTATTTATATCCACACTTTAAAGTGTCGAGGAATACACATTTTGGCAGATGCTGTATGACCATAATATTGTATTGTTGTAGCTTGTTTAGCAAAAAGATTGGTACCTATTTCGGTAGTCCCAGCACAACAAAAGCCTCTGATACTTCAATGCCAAATGCTAATGTACTATTTGTTTTAGATTGGGGACATTAGCTGGTGTTGGCCTAGTATCATCAAACAAACTAAATACCGAAGACTAATGAAAAAGCTACCAGTCTTTCTGTCACAGCTTATTACAAAATAGGTGTATTCCTGTTTTACGCAATGTATGCATTCTATTGCATTGCTTTATGACTATGCACTTTGTTTACGTTGAAATACATTTTCACATTTTTTTCCACTGTTTTTTTCCCCCCACTATTACGAATTGCTCTGTCAGAACACCATCAACGGCTTTTATTTGTGTGATTGAAATTTCATTTTTAAATACTATTATTTCAAAATGATATAAAATTCAATATTGTTGATGGGATTTAACAAATCTGTCTTCCTGTATATATTAAAGGTACACTCCTCGATTCCATTGTGGTGGAACACCAGATTTTCACGCCACGGCACTGTTAAGGTTTTGAAATACAACTGTGCACAAAAGTGAACGTGGTTTCAAGGAGAGAGGTAGTTCGGACGTGAACCTAATGGCAATGTAGAGGGGGCGGGGGGTGGGTGGGTGGGGGGGAGACTCTCTCAGAACACCTCTTCCAACCACGAAGGATATTCAAGACAAAAGTTGAGGAGTGTAGCTTTAATTGGATCCGCTGCTGTTGCTGCAGTCTTGTTCGTAGCTCAACTATAACACCACATGTGCTCCGTCTCCCTCAGCGGTCGAAGACAAGCAGGAATGCTCACAAGATGGACAGGTTTACCAGCACAATGACGAGTGGAAGCCGGACAGCTGTCACGTATGCAAGTGCACCAGCGGCGTTGTCGTCTGCGAGGAGGTACAGTGTGAAGCCCTGGCCAACTGTCAGAAAACGACGACTCCCGAGGGAGAGTGCTGCCCAGTGTGTGACAACACTATCGACACTGCAGGTGAGAGCTAACGCTGCAATCGGACACTTTATACTTTAGGTAACTAAGTGGTAGGCCAGACAGAAACATGTATTTGTGTGTGTGTGTGTGTGTGTGTGTGTGTGTGTAGTCTATATTCAAGGCATAAACCAAACAAGTGTCCAAATAACACAAAAACAGAATAAAGAATAATTAATATCTAATAATAACAGAATAACTAATTTGAAACAAGCGAAATGAATTGAAGAAATTAAACTGAAGCTCTTAAACATAACATGGTTGACAGTGGCGCTGTGGGTTGAGGAGTCGCTGGTTCGAACCCCGTTAACACCTAACTTACTCCTCCTATGTGTCCCTGAGCAAGACACATAACCATAAGTGCGCCTAACATGGCTGACACCATCGTCTGTGTATGAATGAATGTGTGTGAATGAGTGAGGCTATACTGTACAGCGCTTTGAGTGACCAGAAAGTTGGAACAGCGCTATATAAATAAATATATTAAGAAATCAGATGCAAAAACAAAACAAAAAAGTCCATCTGACATATTTTGTTTTTTTTATTCGGCAATATTTAAATAATAATAAGAAATTGCTTTTTATTCAGAGACAAACAACCTTGTAATTCTAATAACGGTGAAATTAGTGTACCCAAAAATAGAAACCTAATAAATAATGCTGTTTTAAAATGATAATAATTTTAAAAAATGTCAGACGGACTTAAACGTTTTTTTGCATGTGAACTCTTCACATGAATGTCCGTGCACCGGTGCACCCATAACCGCTGCATGTCCTCTGTGTGTCCCAGTGGCTGAGGAGAAGGCCGCGTGCACGTACGAGGGCACGGTGTACCAGCACAATGCCCTCTGGAAGCCGGATGTTTGTCGTGTTTGCGTGTGTGACAGCGGCGTCACCATCTGCGACGAGGTGCAGTGTGAAACCGTGCCCAACTGCCAGAAGGTGGTGACACCCGTCGGAGAGTGCTGCCCAGTGTGTGAGACAATACCCAGCGCCAGCAGACGCACCGGTGAGCGCTACATCGCTGCAGCGAAGATGCTGGAATAACGACAAGATGGAGCATTGTCATGAATGTCAATGGAAGCAAAAAGGGAGAAGTTCCCCCGCACTCCAACGCAGAAGTTCTGTCCATTGAAACCTCTCTGTTTTCCAGTCTCTCTGGCCGCAACCTGTCCCTTTACCTGTTCATAACAGTTATGCTAGCAGCTACATTAGCTCAGTGGCTAATAGGGGGTTGTATACTAGGCTACTTATTACTACTACTAATTGAGCATAGCGTTAGTTTAGGCAGATGACGAAGTTTAGGCCAGGCCATAATCTCAATAATCATCTGATCTCAATCCCCAGAATGCTCAGCTGATCACTGCTAAGCATATTATTGGTCAAACTCCTTCAGGGCGCCTTACATGAGCTGCTTTGGTGTACCGTTTTTTCCCGCTTCCTCTGAGAGCATTTTGGCAAACCCACCTCCTCCTATCATGGCACGTTCAATGTCCTTGTGCTGTCATTGAGGCTTGCTCTGTTCTGTACACTATGGGGCATCTTTTACTGCTCTCCTTGTCTAGAGCTTTCCATGCATGTGCATGGAACAACAGGGAGCTCCGGGAACAGAGCCAAACATTATTTATTTATTTATTTGTTTGTTTATTTATCCATCTAAATTAAGAACCCAAACAAATCAATTTATTCATAAATATATACTATATATAACATGTTTAAAATGCATTATGTTGAATAAAATCTAATTATTTGTGTTTAACATATATACATATTTTTGCCCCCTCCCCCACACACACACAGAATACATGACCTACAAGGTTAGTGATGACTACAGTTCACATCGACATATGTTGCATAATTATGCAAATGTAAATTTTGTGACAAGAGATTCATGTTTGCTCATTTTATTTTCAGGGACAGAAAGGAGAGCCCGGAGACATCCCACATGTAAGTAAATGATGATTAAGATACAGTAATAAGTCAATGCTGCAATTGTAAACATTCAATAATGTGCTAATACATTAAATGTTATCTTTTCAGATTGTGGGGACTCCAGGTCACCCAGGACCCATGGTAAATTGTTTGTTGTTCCCTTTTGCTAGCTATGGCTTTAATGGACAATGGCTAATGATGGCAAAAAGTTAATGGAAAAACAAACGTGTTTTCTGCACTGTATCCATGTGACCACTAGAGGGCGCAAGAAGCCTTAAGAATGCATGCCATTAGTGAAGATAGTTTAATTTTGCAATACATTTATTGTAATAATGGTATGGTTATCATATGTGCTGCTAAAGCAACACAGCATATTTAATCATGTATTGAACCGTTTAAGGCTTTATGGTAACTTTTTCATAATTAATTAATTTTATTATTCCAGGGGCCTCCTGGGGCACAAGGACCCAGGGGAAGAAGCGGCTTCAAAGGCCGGCGGGTACGTCCCCGTCCTTCTATACCCTGTACCCCGCTAAAGCACTAGACCTACTGTACCCTGCTAAAGCACTACCGTGTATAATAGACCTACTGTACCCTGCTAAAGCACTACAGTGAATGATAGACCTACTGTACCCTGCTAAAGCACTAC